>JAVQKI010154267.1:0-12076 GCA_036025975.1 Nematalosa erebi
AAAAAGATTTTTGAAAATTCATTACAATGGATATTGTTGGTCTAAGCAGTTAATGCTCCTTCTGATTTATCTTACATTCAGATAATTTCCCAATCTATCTTTTACTTAGATTAAAGTAGTCACTGACAGCGAAGAGCTTCTTAACAGGAACTTTTCATTTGAGTAAACAGGATGTACTGGAAAATTAAGTGTGTGATGTTGGATGTCTTTTGTAATCACCGGCATTGTGTGTGTTTGTGTGTGTGTTTGTGTGTGTGTGTGTGTTTGTTGTGCATCACAGGCCTCTTTATTCTTCAGTATTTACTCTTTATTTGATAGGCAGACTTTCTGTACCTTTGAGTCAATTTTGCAGTGTCATATGATCTCTGATAGATAGGTGTGATATCTACAGTATCTACAATGCAAGGAACATCTGTGCGTGTGCATGTGTGTCACTCTGCCTGTCTGTTTCACACATAACACTCGAACCGCTCATTCGACTGACCTTGATTTTGCCGAGTGTCTTACTGACTGACTTACTGGCCCGAGTGTATTTTGGACGAAATATACTAAGGATATCGTTAAACAGAAGAAACACTGCCTTCGCCACTCTATCCGCTATAGACACTCCCCGACCCACATACTCCCAGTACAGTCGGGTCCTAAAACAGTGTGTAGAAAAAAAGCCTGTTTCGCGGGCAAATTCACCTCTTAGCCTACATATCGTTCAAGGGAATTAAGATATCTCACCTCAAGGATTTGCAAATTGTCCGCAGATCTTGCTACATGCCAACACACGTAAACCCACATGGATAAGCAGTCTGTTAAAGTCTACATTTAAAACTAGCACTGTTGCCTGGAGTGTCTGGATGTCAACTACTGCATAGCCTCTGTGGTTTGGCGGGCATTTAATCATGTCGCCACAAGGAAACGCACGGGTGGGCTATGCAGTGAAATGCAATGTTTCTTTACCTGCAACTCATACATAGTAGGATATTTTACACATACTAGTAATAATAATAACAGAGTGATAAAAATACTAATATTTCAAACATGGTAGGCTACTTTTCACCATCTTTGTAGCCTTCCATAAAAAAGTACCTCTTCCAACTGCACGGGCCTGGATCCAGCCTATATCATCACAGATTCAACATGGACCTACCCCCACACATGTAACTGCTAACAGTTCCCTGGAACACATTGTTTGTACAGGCACTGCAATAGCAGTCTGGTTTACTGAAAACCTGCTAATAAATGAGTGCTCTATCATGCATCATGCATGCTTTTATGTGGGTCAAAATGACTGAACGGGGAATACTTGTATCCACAAGTATCCAAATACATTATTAGTGGGAAACAAGGCCCTGGACTTTAAAGAAGTACATGAGTAGATATATTTGACAGGCTTGGTCAACCCTCTCGTGATCTTAAGGGAAACCAAGCCAGACAGAGAGCTACATATTATCTGTGGTCTCATCTGCTTTAATATTTCCATTTCCTCTTTCATGTGAAAATTTGCTCTCACCACAGCCGTCCATGACCCACCACCTCGCTCAACTCCTGCACACAAACACACAAACACACATACAGTACACACACGTAAGAATCTGTAAGAGTGAGTGTATGTGTTTGTGTGTGTTTGTGTGTGTGTGTGTGTGT
Organism: Nematalosa erebi; assembly: GCA_036025975.1. Lineage (NCBI taxonomy): Eukaryota > Metazoa > Chordata > Actinopteri > Clupeiformes > Clupeidae > Nematalosa > Nematalosa erebi. The sequence goes on from JAVQKI010154267.1 coordinate 1,639, forward strand.
GTGTGTGAGAGAGAGAGAGAGAGAGAGAAAGAGAGAGAGAGAGAGAAAGCCTATCACTTTCACATTCTGCTGTTCTCTGGTCTTCTGGCACTACTGGGCCCTGGCTTTTCCGATCACACATGCCGCGCACATCAGTCCGGAGATTCCCCCCCCCCCCCACACACACACACACACACACCACCACCTCATCTAGTCTCAAGGGGGGCACCCCAGCCATGACGCATCTTCAAACAGCTGCTCTCACACGGGCCCGGAGTGTCCTCTCTGCGTTTTAATTAGCCTCCGAGGGTCACTGCCTCGTCAGGTGCTGCGCTAACCCACTCATCAAAACCCTGCGCCGGCCCTGGTTATGCTCCACTCTCAAGCAGGCCTGTTGGGTTGCTATTTGTGCGGCTTATAAATTAAGGACCTGGGAATAGCATGGGCGGAAAAAAATAATGATGCCGGTCCCTCGATGGTCGTCCGAAAAGAAAAAAAAAGATGCGGAAATGGTATACTTGAGCTGCAGCACTGACTGCTTTTAATTGGCAGCAAACACTCACCTATGCTTTTCCACATGCAAACAGTTTTACCCCCTATTTATAGGTTGCTCACACACACACAACCTCACACATACACCTGTGTTATTCTTAGTGTGAGGGGGAAGCTAATTGGTGGATTAATTGGAGTCTCCCTGTGACATGGCAGCTTTTAAGCTTTTTTACCACAGAGGTAAAAAAAAAAAATGGATCAATGGGTCCCCTGTATTGACAAGAGCATGATTAATTCACCTCCCTGGAATCTAATCACTCTCGACTAGCCCCCTTATAATATCCAGATTTCCCAGAACCAGAGGTTAAATTGTGCTAACCCATCTTCTCAGAAGTAGCTTGGACAAGTTTGGCAGCAAGCTGTAATGTAAACGCCATTAATCATTACTCCATGCTCTGTCTACCCAAGGCACCGAGTTGGATTGCTGCCCCCACTCGAAGCTGAGGAAACAGCCCTCTAGTCCACAAATTTACAGAATCTTTGCAGAGTCTTTGCGAGAGAGGCACATCCAAATATCCTTACAGAAAGGAGACATGACACTTAAGGAGCATATGGGGAATGTTGTGCCTTAAACATTTAGAAGTGTCATGAGAAGATTTATGTGTTTTTTTTTTGTTGTTTGCTAAGCAACCAAGTGCAGACGTTCTTGTGTTAAATGTAAAACAACTACTTCACAGCTGTAGGACGACTTATACTGTACAAAATGTCAAGAAAAATACTATGATCACATTCATCTTCAGAAGGAGGCCTTTTAAAATTCTCTCATATAGCATGCTCTGAATTATAGATAGCCTGTCTCACAGAATTCTTTGTTATGTAGGATCTCGCATTTGGAAGATTGACTTTACCAGAGTGTCCAATGTGTTTGTGTGTGCTGTGTGTGTGTGTGTGTTTGTTTCCAAACTGTAAAGCTGTGTGTTTCCCTTCTATTGTCTCATACTTCAGGTTTCATCACTCTTCCAGAAGATGCACCTTTACCATTCGATCAAATGTGCAGTACATTTGACAGGTCATTTATCAATATCCATTCTAAGCACTATATCTATCCAAAATGAAAATCCAACCAGCAGTGATTTAATCGTTCTTTCTGAATCTCAATCAGGCAAAATACTACTATAAAATCTGCAGCATACTTTACACAAAGTCACTGACCACTGTTCCCTTAAAGGAAAAATCCAGTGTGGATCCATCCATACCCCTTTTGTTCACTCACGGTCACTCACGGCAGCTAAAACTGACTGGATGAGGCAAGGAAACTCACTTTTTAGTTTCATTTTCCTATGCCCCATTCAGTTAACATTAGCTGCTGGTTTGCTATTCGGTCTACTGTATGTTCGGTCAAATTGCTAAACAGTAAAATAAGGATGGATGGATGACTGAGTCCTGAACCAGTGATCACTAAATACTGACCAGCCAAACATGACCACTAACACAGCAAAGAAACCCACTAATTGAGCAAGGAAACCCACAACCGACCAAACATGACTAGTTCCGGTCTGCATAGTAGGAGTGTTAGCCTAGAAATCTGGATGTACCCCAGCAAATACAGTAGTTTTGCTCAGCGGTTACGTCCAGCCACACACCATTGGGGCCTTAGTGGGTCTGCCATTAGTAATACCAAGGCTTGTTGAGAGTTGTTGGCCAGGCTTAGCACGATAACGACAGGGCTGTGATGGTGCATATCAACTAACTCTCCAAGGAATAGCGGTCATTTGAATTGGCTTTGACATCATCTTTGGAAGAGTTCGACTTAGGCTTTTCTTTGAAAGAGACACTACAATCAGACTCAAACAAGAAGACAGATTTTCACACCTTTCTTTATGTGCGAGTGCAACACCCGCCAACCCCACCCAACAACCGCCAACCCCACCCCCATCCTTTGCATTGCTAACAGATGGAACTCATCATTTTGTTTGCCAACGAGTCTGTTTTCATTTCCACAAAAGAATAGTGTTAACCATCCAACTCAAGCAGAGCAAGAAAACTTCCCTGCAGCTTGTTTTCACAGAAAAAACTCTGAAAGCACCATACAGACCACTTTGATGAGGGGCCCTTAATAGAACCTTAATTAGCACTCTAGCCATTTGGCCCTTTAAACTGTTACTTAAAATGCCTCAGATGCTTTATGTTTGGTGTAAAGAACACCGGAAGTGGCTATATATTTCTTACTGCTGGGCTCTCTTTAATACAATCAGCATCACACTACTAAATATGGGTTTACTTACAGAAAAAAAACAGGCCAACACCCATACAGCATTAAGCCTCTCTGACTCTCTATTAACATGTTTTACACAACAGAGTTTTTGCTTCATTTAGCGCTTACACATATGCAGACACAGGCAAGAATGAGCCTTGCTTGAGCCAATATATTGGCCAAATAAAAGCACTGCCATAAATATGAGTAATTGTGTATAACAGAGGGGCTCTAGCAAGCCCTGTAGATCACTGGGGTGCTTTTGGACGGACAGCTATACTGAGCGCTCCTGATTGCTTGGCGGTTGCCGAATCGGAGCTGTCAGTTTAGTCTTTGTTATTTTCCCGCTGCAGCCCTCTCTAAATCCTAACGGAGGGTACAGTGTGTCAGCTTCATGCGCCTAATCAGAACGCCTCTGGAACTCTCAGAGTCCTGCCATGAACTCTTGACAATCTCTTGCAAAATACTCCCACACCACCACCACTACCACATGTTGGCGTATGCACTTATTGCTTCAGGACATTGTCCATGAAGACTATACATTTAGAACTTTATCGTATACATGATGGTATTTTGGTAATTTCTAAATTTTATATACAGTACACTCAGGGATTTTTTATTTGCTGGTTGTCTGTGCCATGTATACTGTAGATCACTCACAAAGGAAAGGTGGTTAGGGAAAGCAGTAGTTGTTGAGCAGATTGCACATGTCCTAAACAAGGTCATTACACGCCAACAAATCACCTATTGATCAAAGAAACAAACAGGGGTAGCCAAATGCATTTCCAGATCAATACAGCCATAAAACTTCATACAGTAGAAAGGAATACTCTCTGTCTTTCTGTGTGTGTGTGTGCATGTATTTCAAGCTGCCTATATGTATGTTTGTGTTTTTGTATGTGTGCGTCTGTGTGTGCACATGTGTGTGCCTGTTTGTGTGTGTCTGTACTGTATGTGTGTGTTCGTGTATGCATGTTTGTGTGCTTGTGTGTGTGTCTGTATGTGTGTTTGTGTATTCCTGTTTGTGTGTGTGTGTGCATGTGTGTTACTAGGCAGATGGTTCCCCCTTCAAGTCAGCTCCTATAAAAACTGTGTCAGGGCTAAACTGGGGCTGGCTGTTGGAGGATATGTGGGTGACAGTCATTAGGTGCTCATATGGGCCGTCATCAGTCAGTCAGTTAGCCTCATTATCGATTGCTGTCTGCCGCCACTGGCCGGAGGCGTGCCTGTCAATCACAGCGGTGACAGCCTCACCTCCTAGACATGCTACTTGTGTTTAATAACACCATGGATAGGGGGGTGGAGAGTGCTGTTATGGAGACACACACACATACACACACACGCGCACACACACACACACACACACACACACACTCACACAAACGAACACAGAAGGAGTATATCCTTCTCCTCTTGCCAACACCAGCGAATTGCAGATAAAGCCAAGTGATGCACTGTAAAGGAGATACAGTGGAAATAAAGTGCAGCATGAGGCAGAGAAAGAAAGACAATCACAGCTCTCCTGAGAGACAGTAGAACAGCACAGGGAGACTGGGTGAGCGAAGTTCACAGCAACATGGCAGCCAGCCTGTGTTTGTGTGTTGTTGAGTTGGGCTTGACTTTAAGGCAAGGTTGGCTTGGGTTGGAGTTCTATTGAGTCAGGTGTGGTATCTGGTAGTCATTAGATACGAGGTGGTGGTGGTGGTGAGGATTGCGGGATGGTCACCATGACCTTGCTGTGCCCAGACAAACACGTTAGGACACATCACCGGCTCCATCGGAACTTCAACGTCAAGGAGCGTGAGCGCGGGCTGTCACCGGCATCTGCACCATCTGTTCTGCCTCATAGCTGTGATGGTGTGATTTAACCCAGCACCACACCATACCACGGCCCTCCTCCTCCTCCTGCTCCTCCTCTTCCATCGCATAAAGCTTCTTACAGTCTGAGCCCAGAGGTTGGGGTTAATGTGCCTGAATGCCACTCGATTAACGTACCACAGCTTCCTACTAGTAGGCTACACTGTAAAAAGCATCCAGGTCACCTCAGGGGCAGCTTTTTACCAGTAAAGCTGGGGTTAGTGACTGTATGTGCCTGTCAAATTCACCTTGGTTCACCTTGCGGAAGACACTACTTGATTATTTTTCCATGGTCTTGTGTTTTTTTTTTGTCTTTTATGGGACAGTTTTAATCAGGAGTGTGAGAGTCTGCCTATGATGCTGAGAGACTGCATCTTTCCCTATTCTATCCATATCTCCCCCTTTGTCTCCCTCTCTCTGTGCTCTTTCCATCCCTTTCTCTCTCGTTCTCTCTGCTCTGCTGTGAGCTCAAGGTCGGTCGCCTAGGAAAGCAACAGCTGGAGCAAGCCTCTAAATCCGCTCCAGGTTTTAAATAAATGTGTGTATTTATTTTCACTCTTTATTAATGACTCCCAGAGAGTTTTCGAATATCAGTGTCTCAGGATAACTGTGAGTACGCCTATGTGATACAGAAAAATAGAAAATATGTGTGTGTGTGTAAGTGTGAGAAAGAGAGAGAGCGAGAGAGAGAGAGAGAGAGAGAGAGAGAGAGAGAGACCGAGAGAAGTGAGTGACCGAGTGTGGATTTTTATATGTATGACCATGTGTATACCCCCCACAGTGAGACAAATATGAATGTTGGTGGGGAAGCGACGTTGAGTGCAGTGCTATGGAGGAGCCTAAGATGAGTCTGTGTGAGTCATGCTGGAGTGAGCCTGGCTGTTTGCTCTTCTCTGGTGTGTTCACGTCTTTGTGTGTGTGTGTGTGTGTGTGTGTGTGTGTGGTTTGGGGGTGGGAGGCTATGCTAAGTAGGCAGACAGGCAGGCATACAGGCAGCCCTCTCCGGGCATGCGATCTCCCCTGTGAGTGATGGGTGGGGGTGGGTGGATGGGGGGAGTGGGTGATTGGGAGCAAGAGAGAGAGTGAGAGAGAGAGAGAGAGAGAGAGGAGGTGGGTAATCCTGGCCCCGATACATTCACACGTCCTTCCTCACTTAACCGGCTGGATTCAAGCAGGAAAATCAAAGCTGGAGACTTACCCAAAGCCTCGCCCCTTTCCGCTGCCTCCACCACCACCATCGCCCCCGCCGCCACCGCAGCTGCCACCGCCACCATCACGGCCGTCACCACTCTTCACTTCTTAACTGCTTATCTGAAAGGGGAGACACATTGATCACAGGCCAACCAAATCTGCCTCAAACAATTTGTGATGCTCAGTTAGCTCTGGGTAATGAAAGCTGTTGAGCCATACATGTGAGTGAGTGGGTGGGGAGGTGAAATAAATTGATGCAAGACAGTGAAAGAAGAGGATTTGATCAGTTTCATCTCTCCCTGTCTCCCTCTCTTTCTCTTAGAGGCCTATGGCTAAGCTTGCATTTCTGCATGTGTGAAGCTAATAGTTGTTGTTTTTCTCTCTTATGCCAATAAAGAAAAGGAAAGCTATGCGTCCTAAGTGTGGTATCTGCCTCCTTGAATGAGCTGGATATCCATCACCTCAGAGAGAGAATTGTGCTGTTCAAGCTGGTTTAACAATACTCGCTCATTCTCTCTCCAACCCAAACTATCATCTGACTTAAGAAGATAAATAAAACCCTAAAGCCCTCCTCTGTCTGATCTCTTTCAGGCAAAATCCTACAACCGCACAGAAATGAATGGATTTACATTAGCCCACTGCTCACAGCCGCACCCCAACCCCAACTATATGTATGTTTACGAATGAAGATGATAATTACAATATTCCATTGCAAGTTGAGGATTAAACAGTTTACAGTTCCGGAAATGAGAGGAAATGGAAGGGCCGCCGGTTGTCGCGTCATGACAGCGCTTCTGAGAAACGCATTAGAGAGGGCGGGAGAGGTAGGCTACTGTACATGTGTGGGCGGAGAGGTCGCAACTTGAAGCTCCCCTGGTATACTGACCCAGAATGTAACGACAGCGCAGCCACTGGGATATTACACCCACTCACATTAGGTTTTCTGGACGGATTACAATTGCCGTGAAAAAAAGAATAACAGCACGTATCGCCGTAGAAAGATAATCACGAACCTTTCAAATAAACGTGTCTTTTCCTCTCAAGATGACGAAGCAACTCTCTGACAACCCTTAGCAAGCCAGTGTGCATTGTATAGAAATGTAATCTTGCTTTCATAGCAAGACAGAAATGAGACAATGTGCTTGCATCAGTAATACTGTACTCTATTCTCGAGTTTTCTTGCCTAAAGCGCCATGCGGGACTACATCCCGCCTGGATGTGAGAGTGACTAGCTGCCCGCGTTCCGCTGAGAGCTTCTCGGCGCGGGTTCATAGATCAGGAAAAGCGCCATTGCCCCCTACTGGCACCTAGCGGAAACGCCTTCTGGAATTCTTCAATGCCTCTACCTCTATATTTGCTCAGGCATATGAAAAAAATGTGTGGGCTCTGTCGAATGAATCATAGTTTCTGTTTGGGAGTGGGAGTAGCGGCAGAGCAAAGAGGCAGACATTCTGTTGTTGAGGAGGGAACGCACTCACGCGCACACACACATACACATCCGCAGAAGGGGATATAAAGTTGATAAAAGAAAAAGATAAATCAATGGAGATGTCTTAAAATAACAAGAGCAGAAATAATACCGAGTGACATGGCACATTCTCATTAGGCCTTAGGTCAAATGCACAAGGCTAGATCCATGTGTGAGTCATCACTTCCTCCAAAGAAAAATAAGAAAGCTAAATAAATAAATAAATACTGTAACGTTGGGGGGCTGTCATATGTTTGCTTCCACACAATAATTTCCGAGATTCACTTAGAGGTTTTTGCTGTAACCCCGAAAGTCAGAGAAAATGTTTTGTCAGTTTTGAAATCAGAATGACCCCAATCCTTCCACAGCAATTGCGATGCGAGTGTCAGCACTGCCGTGCATGCCAGACCAATTCAGATGTTCCACTGCAAGGTCTGCAATAAACATTTCACAGCAGCAGTTCAGAAAATGTCTCTCACGGACTCGGAGTTGCGTTGCAATCCATCACATCAGGGTTTTACATTTGCATTCAAGTGAAAAACAGCTTATTTTTCTTAATCTCCTAATTATGCCTTTTTAGTTTCCTCTGTCATGCACAGCACAACCTAAGTTGCAGACGACCTCTCAGCAGGTGTGTGTGTGTGTACTGTATGTGTGTGTGTGTGTGTGTGTGTGTAATGTCATTCCTTTCCTTCCTTTTCTGCCTTTCTATCCTCTAATCTAAGCACAAGGAACAAAACATGCCCCCCCCCCCCCCCATCTAATTAATTTATCACAGCTGACTGATTACTGGTGGAATGAAATTAAGCTTTCAAAACATATTTTTAAAGGTTGATTTTCTTTCTCCCTTTCCCTTGGGGCAGTATTATGGGCAGGACTTTATGGGCAGGCCTACTCTGCATTCTGTCACAGAGCAGAAGGATTTTCTTAATTAGTCAGAGCCCTGTAACACCACCATGTACCTCCCCGCCACCCACCCACCCACACACACCCCAAAATAACCAAAACAAAACTCTGCTCCTTTTCCATCGTCCAATGTCTACCCTCTCCGTAACCCACCTCTCTCTTTCCATCTCATCAGAGAGATTCCTGTGCCTTCTGAATGGACCTATCACATTCAAAGAGAAACGGGGACACCTATCAAAGTATATAGATGAAAGCAGTCTAATGATGTATTATACATGTACGCACATCGAATGATGGGGCGGGTGTGATTAGAAAAAAGAGAGAGAGATAGAGATAGAGAGAGAGAGAGAGAGAGAGAGAGAGAGAGAGAGAGAGAGAGAGAGAGAGAAGGAAGGATGAGGAACAGTAGGTAAAGTAGAGGGGTGTGTAGAATGCTTGTCAATTTCTATGACTTTGTGGGAAATGGACAGAGAGAGAGAGAGACAGAGAGAAAGAAAGAGACGTCCCCTGTTTCCGTTCAGGCATTCTGTTGGTATTCCTATCAGGATGGCCTCTCTTGCCACCAAATGAAAATCAAATTAAACGGGAAGGGGAGAAAAGGCACAGCCTCTCAGCTGAAGCATTCAAGAGAAAAGGTAATTAATTTCCGAGCGAGTGTGATGTGCTTGTGTGTGACGTCCCCCACTGCACCTCTGTCACCTTCATCTCATCACAGACTGCACCACCTTTCCCACTGACTCACCTACACACACACACAGATATGAGTGTCCACACATACACACACGTCTGCACATACACACGCACACATACAAACACACACATACACAAACACATGTGTATATGCACAGATATACTCTCACACACCACATGGCAATCTGTGTCATTCATCCATTACTCTAAAACTCTGGGAACGACATCAATGACATGGCAGTTTGTTTCCTAGCCTGTGGAGGCTGGCTTTGAAGCTTTGTTGTTGTTGTTGTTTTTTGCTTTTGTTGTTTTGCCCTGTTTGGCCCTCAGCAGACCAATAAGATTATTTACTGAGTGCAGCATCTGTTGCTTTTTGCCTTCCATTTGTTCACTTGTAGCTTAGAGCGGCTGGCATTCACGACAGTACTGCACTGACAGGTCTGATGAGTGAGCCCAGCAGGACTGCCAGTCATACCCACAGGCCTAAAACACACACACCCACCCCCATACATCCACAATCACCCACCACCACCCCTCCAACCCTTTTAATGTGCCAAATGACCACTACCCAGCCAAAAGAGCTTCGGACAGACCACACCACATCGCTGGAGACAATATGAGCACCCCTATTATAGATTCATATGGGATTACACAGTGCTCCTCATGTTGTAGCAGTGTGCATCGGTATCCTCATTGGCACTTGTGTAACACAGCATAACCACTGTGACACAGCCAGACAAGTGCGTATACACGGAAATGGGAAGATTATGCGTATTTACATAACATTTTTTTTTTCATTTAATGAGCATTTTGAACAGAAGATGCATCGCTGAGATTCGTCGGTTTTGCTTAGCTCCCACGCAGTGCAGTAGTTACTGATGAGACTTACATAAGTGTGCCATCAAAGTATAAGGGCCCTTATATATAAATATATAAATAAGTACCCATCCAGGGCACCCAGCTTTTCTCCGTCTCTCCCTCTCTCCAGAGTTCAGCTGTGCAGCTACTAAGCCATCATGTGAGCAGTCAGCATTTTTCCACACAGCAGGCAGGCCATGGAGGGAGGGAAGGAGGCAGAGAGAAGGCCCTTAATTGGATGTCTGGCTTCCATTAAATGGTAACCACGAGCATTAGGGCCAGCAAAACGTGCACTACCAGTCCATCATGCCACAAAGCAGCCACCCTCCTCCCCCCAACACACACACACACACACACACACACAAAAAGGGCTCTTTGTGAAGGACTATTTTGTATGGTTACGTAAATTAATTTCCATTTGCGTCAGATGAACTGCATGCTTGAGAATAAAGCACAGGTTAGGTATTATGTGAGATGGGGTGGACTGTTTCATATGGAATGACAAACCTTTCACACAACTGAGAGCCAATCAGTCTCATTGTATTCATAAATCAGAAGTATGGAGACATTGATGAGAATCAGTCTTTGTGTCTGTAGGATATTTAAGGGTTTATGCCAAAATTAACCTTTTCAATTTCTTTTATTGAAGATGCACGTTCAACAGGAAGTACTGTAGGCTGGAATTCATAATCTGGAAAAAATCTGCTTCTAAATGATTTCTGAGGTGGGTTAGGTGAAATTTT
>JAVQKI010154340.1:0-11728 GCA_036025975.1 Nematalosa erebi
CTATACTGCCAGTGCTTTAAACTTTATTAGAACATGCAAAACCCTATTTATTAAAAAAGGTTAACATGTATATTATACACACAAATATGCAGATCAGGAATTACAGAAGGAAAGTCCTCTGGAAAATTCAAAAAAATAGCAAGTGCATCAACCCTTAATTAAAAGGAACATACTAAAGTTGTCCACAATCAGTAATGACAATTTTTTTACTGGGTTTCCCAGTTTTTGTGCCAAGTTCACCCATCTGTTTCACAACGTCCATACCATCTTTCACAAGGCCAAAAGCTACATGCTTAAAATCCAAGTGCTCTGCTTTCTTAAGTGTGATGAAAAACTGGGAATTGTTGGTGTCTCTCCCTCGATTTGCCATGGACAACAGGCCTGGTCCTGTGTGTCTGACATCAAAGTTCTCATCCTCAAACTTCCCACCATAAATGGATTTTCCTCCAGTGCCATCCTGATTGGTGATATCGCCACCCTGATAGACAAAAAATAATTACACATATTACTCATATACACATAAAACAATAACTTTGGCCTTTTTTTTCACAGCACTTAAGGTTGCCGTACATGTTAAAAGATAATTTATGCTGCATTGGTATAGTAAGCACACATTAGATCAGTGGTCAGACATCAGAGTGTCAAACCTGTCAATGAGTGTGTTGCCCAAATCTGAGCGCTATGCACAGCTCTGGCGATATCTGCAGAGCTCTGGCGGCTCATTAGCAGCAGAGGCGGTCACTGTATCATGGCCAGTGCTCTGAAGTTGGCCTAGTATGCACACACAAGTAGAGGTACTCACCTGACACATGAAGTCTGGGACGACCCTATGGAAAATTGAGTTCTGGAATCCAAAGCCTTTCTCTCCTGTGCACAGGGCCCTGAAGTTCTCTGCTGTTTTCGGCACGATGTGGGAGAACAACTCCATGGTAATCGTTCCAAGGGGCTGGTCGTCAACAGCAACAGTGAAGTACACCAGTGGATTACCCTCTTTTGAGTGCTCCTGGGCTCTCGACAGTTGGACAGAGGATTCATCATCTGTGGACATGCGCGCCTGACAATCTGAGAATGTTTTCTTGAAGGATTCAGCAAGCTCTGGGGTCTTGAACTTGGCAGCGAGTTGCTCAACTTTACCTTCTCCCTCTGTTAAGAAAATTAGGAGAGGTTAATGTGGAGGTACCCCACACAAAACTGAAATATTTTAATATGAGCAGTGGACGTACTGCATACCTGCATGGTCTGTGGCAGTCCAAACTAAGGCGTTGGGAGAGGTGTTCATAGGCTTCAGTTCAATAGCTGGTGTGATGGTATGATTTGCACACACCTTCAGCACCTGCTCTCGTCTCATGAGCACACGGTAGTAATTCTTCACAGGGTGGAAGAGGATTTTGATGTCACCCACCCCTCGTTCTTTCCACTGGTTCAGGTCGCGATCCCAGCGGTACAATTTGGTGCGCTCCTTAAACAAGATCTCTTCGTCTTCTTCACCAGACTTGACTTCAACCTGACGAAGACCAACACGGTTTAGCATTCTTGCATGGTACTATACAATTGCAATCCAGCTATTCGCTGCAGATGCAAACTATAAAGAACTTCATGAAAAGATCTTTGAAGCTATACAAAGCAAAGAGGGGGGGGGGGGGGGGGCCTTACCTCTGGCAGTGACACGATTGGCTCAAAGTGGATTTCGTCATTGTTTGTGGCCTCATCATCTTCATCCTCACTTCTCTCCCCTTCTCCATCATGTTTAGGCTCTGCGGCTGCAGCAAACACTGAGGCTCCGGCATATGCCCATGAGAAGTTCGAATCTGTTTTAAGCCAAAAGCACTACTTAAGTCATGGGAAGGTTCACTATGACTGCATAAAAACACTTTTATGGCTCCTTAAATATTGGCAGAGTAGCAAACCTTTTGACCCAAAAGAAAAATCACTCGAGCCTTTAGCCAACTCCGCAAATGAAAATCCTCCGCCCATAGCAGTAAATCCAAACACAGGTGGAGGATCTGTATTGGAATAAGACAGAATTCAGGTTTCCTCCTATATGACATTCTTAAATGAAGCATCAATTTAAAAAATCTGCATCTTTTTCATTCATAAACTTACCTTGACTGGCGCTGGAAATGGATTCGGTGTTCTTTTTTGTAGAAAGGTCAATAGGGCAGCTGCCACCGCTAGTGCCATCAGCTGGTTCTCCGAAGAAGGGTTGTGGCACTGTTTCATGAGCTGGTTCTCCGAAGGAGGGTTGTGGTACTGTCTCATGAGCTGGTTCTTCAGAGGAGGGTTGTGGTACTGTCTCAGGAGTCCTGACCTGTACCGCCTCAGAGGAATCCACATCTCCACTAAGCTGCTCACACTTGGGAACAAATATGGCTTATTAATAAAACATCACATTATAAACAAAAAGTTCAAATGAGAGGAGGTGTACAAGGTGTCTACTGGTTCCCCACTGTCTGAACTTGTACTGATCTTCCCAAATGCTGCTAAATAGACATACTACACATGGGTGCCCTCAGGGCACATTCACACAAGACATATTTACTGGATTCAGATAATGTATCTTCATCCAAAATGGCTGACTCATATGGAAGAAATTCATAACAAGCATTTTACCACAAATCGGAAAGTTAAAAATGTTAAATCAAGTGAAGACAGTAAATCAATCAGGTCTGAAGTTGAAGTTTAGAAATCTCATTAGATTTAACAGTAACCCGTGTTTGGAATGACCATAAGTAAGTGCCTGGCAGTGTCCAACCCTTATGATGTATATAATAACACCCACCTTCAATTACTGTAGGTAGACAATATGGTAAATCTTGTTTTTTTCATGTCTTATACTGAGACCGCAGCCTCTTACGTTATACCACTACCAATTTGCATCTGAATGCATTTGCCATTACAGTACATAAATGCGCATGAGATTTCATCATCATCTATCCATCATAGCATTCAGGAGGTCCGTTAGTCAGAGGGCAACCTCTCAATCAGCAAGCTTTGTCAAGATCTCATAATCTACACATAGCACTTTTTCTGTGAAAGCTGCCACATGCACAATTTCCCCCTTTACACCTTTTTCTTTAGGCATGGCAGCTTTTCTAAACAAGGCCCCTGGCCAGTGAAAATGCATTCAACTCGAGGTATAAGTGTATTCTAAAATGACAGTTTCAGGGCTTAGACCAAAGATGACCTTGGTGCCCAAAGCTATATTTAACTTTCAAATCTTCAGCCGGGCCTTCATCTGAATTCAGACACAACTCTCATAATTCATGACTGCAACGCACAACTTTGAGCAACAGATGGTGCTACACCCATTCATTTGGACTTATGCTATAAACACTTTTTGATGAATATTGTGGGGTGGGTAGCACCTCAGTTGCTTTTAAACCCACCAGAGCTTCTTTCACTTTCTTTAACTCCGCTTCAAAGTCCTCAGACTTATCCTTCTCAGTGTCTGAGTCAGTGCCGACTCCACAGAAGAAGGTTGGAGGGAGCTGCAGGCTCTTGGCTTTCCTTTCTTCCTCAGGGGTTGGTTTTTTCTCCCAGATGATCGTAACCTCTGGTTCCTTCACATCTCTGGATGCACCATCTGATAAAGTAGCATACCATTAGTCAAAAACCATCACTGACTCAAAAATAAAACCAGCATAAACTACAGAAGAATTGATGGCAACAGAGTTAAATGATTAAAGCATCCAACCTACCACTGTTTGCAGCACTAGACTGTCCTTCCAGGTGATCAGGATACAACTTTCCATTAAGATTTTTTACAGCAGTCTCAAAGTCTTCATCTGCAAAACAGACAACTGGTAAGGAAAAATGCATAATTTCTCCTTAAGGTAAATGATGTAATAAAACGCGAACATGTAACATACCATCCTCATCGTCATCACTGACATATCCTGGTTCATTCTCATAGCAGAAGAATGTCAAGGGAAGCTTCAACTCCCGGGCCCGGTCTGCCTGCTCGCTTGTGGGCTCACGCACATACACAATCTCAACCTCCTCAGAGTTGGCTGCCTCAACCACGACGCCAGCGCCAGCACTTGAAATGGCTTGATCTTTCTTTGTTTGGGAGACAGCTTCAGTACATAGAAATGAAGGAAAGACAAAGGTGACACAGGGCACAAGAGCAGCAATCATGATGACAACACAGATCAAGTTAAAATAGTCTGTTGTAGCAAATGTGTGAACAAAATTAGCCAACTAAAAACAAGATAAGTAAAAGATAATATGGTCAGATGCATGAATAACTAAATCAAGTGTGTAAGGGAATGCTGCCTATTTAACAGAATTTCAGAACAGGCCACAGAGTGAGGATAAAGAAACAGTCATAATAATAATAAAAACAAAAAAACAGTTGTCACGACACTATAGGCTATTTACAGTAAATCACTAAAATCTGTAAATCTATCTGTCAATATATTTGCAAAGGACCCTCTGGTTGGTAATCACCCCATGAAAGGCAGACTTGGGGAGAGAATAACTGGAGTATTGGAGTATATCTAAAGAATTTTGTCAAACATATTACGTGAACGCACTAGGTTTTTGTGCTATGTGACATGGTGTACCAGCATTCTGCACAATGTATACAGATTGGTTGGTCTGAACTACACAGAAGACACTGATAAGACAGATACTGGTGCAAGGGCACAAACTAATGAGAGCCAACAGCATTACAGTGTGGTGTACTGGCACTATGAACGATTTCTAGAAACATTTCAAATATTTCCAAAATAATCCACTTGATAGTGCAACAATATATAACTCACTCTCAAAAGTGTAGCATTATGAAATTCTGAAAAATGTGTGGCATTATCCTCTTAAGACTGCTTGCTCTAAGCTTTGATCCAAGGGCCAAATCACACTGTACAAATTGCACAGTGTTGGGCAAAAGGTTAGCTTCACACCAATATTGAGGCATGCAAATGCTTCAAAAAAATGACATGCATTTCACTTCAAAGAGCAGTAAGGTTTTCCCTGCACATCTTGTAACCTACAACTACTGAGAGAATCATTCCAAGAATATTGCAAACTTACTCTTAATGTGCTTTGCACTTAAGAAAATACACTTCTGAGAATGGGACAAGCCTGGGACAATTTCAAGTTTAGAGTAATGCAAGATGTTGTGGGCCTATATCATCTTCACATTTTTGTAAGTGTGGTTTCATACCCAGTTCGCATTGCAGTATGCTACGTCACACCGCTGTTGCTAGACATACTGTACTAAATATGTGCCTGACCTTATGGTTCTGTGCACAGCAGATTCCTGCCCTGGAACCTGTTGGTGTCCCATTTCAACGGCGTGAAAATTGTTTGGCATGAATAACATCTAGTCCCCACTTCCAGGGCATAGTATTTTCAGAGTAACAATCTGATGTGTGATAACATCAATTATTGCAGCTATGATAACGGAAATAAAATCTTATGATGCATGCCTAGTAGGCTACCAGATTTGAAACAATGGACATGCAGCAGGTTAGATTCAATCCTTGCAAAAATGCATGTTTCCACACCATACAACTGGGTTAACTGGCAGCAGTGGCCAGAGGGTGACTGCTCATTGGGTGATGAGTCACAGCACACACAACAGTGCAGTGACAGAATACCTTGGGGTTCAAACTGGGTGGATGATGTGCTGGTCCAAAAAGCCATAGGGTTATCTTTGAAAAGCCTAAAATCCAATCCTAGAAAATAATGGTGGTTGGGTGAAAAAAAACTAGGCCTTGAGTGACTATTAGATTAAATTAATTGAAGCGTTAGTCGTTTTTGGGAAATTATGGTCGACTACATTACATGTTTATGTGAGCATTCATCATCATGCTCTTCATTTAATTAATTCACTGCTGATCAAAATGTAGTTTCCCCCAAGAGAAGCACTATGCATATACAGGATTTTGAAAACCAAATCCCATCCAAGTGCAATGTTCTGAACTGCTAAAGAAATGATGGGAAAAAAAAAATGCAAACCCTCTGCAATGGATGTGTAAAGAAATGTAGACAATCTCTCAAAGCCCTAGGTTAATACTGACAGATTTCAAAACGGCTCAAGGGTAAAACATGGTAGTGTTTTGCAAGACATTTTAAAACACCCACAAGTCACGTTAATCCAGAGTTTCTTACCTCCTTCTGGAACCTTGAATGCAGGTATGGCTGGCTGGGTGGAGGCTGGTGTGCTTGGCGCTTTTTCTTTGGGCTGAGAGGGCTTGGCTGGTGATGCATCTTGAGCAGAGGGGCTCCCAAATATTTTCTGGACTGAATCTGAGCCAAAGACAAACTTTGGGGGAGAAACTACAGTTGTTTTGGAAGCTGCCTGAGGACTGTGTGCAGGAGCAGTTTTGCTTTCTGGTGTATGGAATGTCTCAGGAGACAAGTCAGTGCGTTCACGGGTGGTCTCTTCAAGAACAGCTATTGCAGCTTTACCACATGTGGTTTCTTGAAATTGGCCTTCCGTTGACGACACTGATGCGACAAGGGTGTCTTTATCTTGAGCATCCTTTGCTTCATCAAACAATTCTTTGAAAGACTTGGCAGTTTCTTGTAGCTTGAAACGGACTGCCAACTGCTCCACTTTACCTTCTCCTTCTGCAAAATCTAATGCACTCCAGACCCAAGCCTTTTCTGCACCCTTCATTGGCTCAAGATTCATTGTGCTGGTTATCCAATGGTTTGCACACAGCTTCAGAACCTGATCCCGTCTCATTATAAGCCTTACTCGTTTGGTGTCATAATGCTGCAGAATTTTAAGGTCTCCAATACCACGCTCCTTCCACTGGCTCAGGTCTTTGTCATAGCGGTACAACTTAGCTCTGTGGCTGAAAATCACTTGCTCGTTTTCTTCTCCAGTTGATATCTCCACAAGATCAGGTAATGGCACAACAGGCTCAAAATACTGCCCATCACGCTCTTCCTCTTGAGTGGTGTCTTGTTCATCATCCGTCCCAACAGATACTCTGCTCTGATTTAATTTCGCTGGTGACTTTGCAGGACTAAGAACAGGTTGGAAACTGAAACTAAAACCACTACTGGGGTCCCCAAATCGAAACAAATTCTTACGAATGGGACTGCTAGCTATTGGGGAGGCATAAACAGATGTATCTGCACTGTCATCAAGAGCTTCCTCCCGTAAATCATAATTATCCCATTCCAAAGTTGGACCAGTACTTTCAGCATGAGGTTTGATGATCAAGCCAGATGTGTTACTAGTTGTGGAGATGTCTTTACTCTCATCTTTGATCTTTTTGTCATCAGTCAGGAAAGACTTGAGGTCTTTAAGACCAGATTTCATTTCCTCTGCTTTCTGAATCAAATGTGCTGTTCTACCAGTATCAACCAGTTTATGGGGTGTCTGAAGAGGAATGTTCAGAAGAAGCTTTTGACACTCCTCAAACTTTAGCTTGAACTCTTCTGCCAGCTCTGGTGTTTTGAATTTGGCAGCAAGTTGTTCCAACTTTGCATCTCCATCAGCAAAGTCATTTGCAAGCCACATCCAAGCACGGTCAGACCCAGAGAGAGGCTTTAGATTCATCGTTGTGGTGATCCAGTGATTAGCACAAACCTTCAGGACTTGCTCTCTTCTCATCAGGACCCTCAATCGACCATTCACAGAGTTCTTCAGAATCTTAAGGTTGCCAACTCCTCTCTCTTTCCACTGACTTGTGTCAGTGTCAAATCTGAAGAGTTTCACACGTTGACAATAAAGAGCCTCCTCGTCTTCCTCACCAGTGACCAGCTCTACTTTCTCGGGCATCTGCACCACTGGCTCAAACTGAATGTCATCATTCTCTTCAGTCTTGTACATGTCCTCATCATCTTGATCTACAGAAATGTCTGCTTTCTGGTTTATTGGAGGGGCAGAGAAAAGTTGTTCACCTGCCCCTGCAAACCCTTTGAAACTGGGATCTTTTTGGCCAAACTTGAACTCTCCTCCAGATTTGGCTAGGTCTGCAAAGCTGAATGAATCTGCCTTAGAGAGGAAGAGTGGGTTTTCCTCTTGCTCAGGTTTCACAACAGAGGGTATCAATGTGGATGTGGTACTTTCTCTCTCTTTTTCTCTGTGTTGTTCAGCAATATTTTTCAGAAACATTGACGCTGAACCTGTAGGAGCTGTTTCACTCTCAGTGGCTTGTGTTTCCAAAGCAGGTTCCTGAGTGCCAAACTTAAAGCCACCAGATGGGATTGAAAAGGAGAAACCTGTGCTGCCTGGGGGTTCAAATTTAAAAGGTGCTTGGGAGCTAGTCTCTTTACTTTGACCAAACTGAAAGTGGCCACTAGCTGCAAATCCTGTACCAGTGGGCTGGCTGGTTTTAGTTTGTGTCCCAAAGCTAAAGGAGGAGCTTGATGGAGCAGAAGTAGTTGAGTTTTTCGCACTGGGGTTGGGAGTCTGGCAGGAGACACACTGGCTGGCAGAGGCCTCATTTCTCACCAAGCAGGTCTCACAGTCCCACTGTCCATCCTTCTTCCCAAACATAGCTGCTAATCCATCCTGGGACTGAACAGGACCAGGGGCTTGACAAGACACACACTTTGAAGACGTTGGCTCATTTCTGACAAGGCACTGATCACAATCCCACTGTCCATCCTTCTGAGCAAATTGGGAGCCAACTTTGCCCCCGCCTGATGGATTCTGAGTTTGACAAGAGACACAACTACTTGATGAGGCCTGATTTCTGACACAACAAGTAGGACAGTCCCATTCCCCTTCCTTCTTAGCAAACTGAGCTCCCAATCCAGTGCCGAAGGAAAATGATGAAGCCTTTGGTGCTCCTTCACCACCTTTGCCCCCACCTGATGGATTTGGAGTTTGACAAGACGCACAGCTACTTGATGAGGCCTGATTTCTGACACAACAAGTAGGACAGTCCCATTCTCCTTCCTTCTTAGCAAACTGAGCTCCAAATCCAGTGAAGGAAAATGATGAGGCCTTTGGCGCTCCTTCACTACCTTTGCTACCACCTGATGGATTCGGAGTTTGACAAGACACACAGCTACTGGATGAGGCCTGATTTCTGACACAACAAGTAGGACAGTCCCATTCTCCTTCCTTTTTAGCAAACTGAGCTCCAAATCCTGTGGTGAAGGGAAATGATGAAGCCTTTGGTGCTCCTTCGCTACCTTTGCTACTACCTGATGGATTCGCAGTTTGACAAGATGCACAGCTACTTGATGAGGCCTGATTTCTGACACAACAAGTAGGACAATCCCATTCTCCTTCCTTCTTAGCAAATTGGGCTCCAAATCCTGTGCCAAAGGAAAATGATGAGGCCTTTGGTGCTCCATCACTACCTTTGCTTCCTTCATCTTCTTTGCCACCACCTGATGGATTCTGAGTTTGACAAGACACACAGCTACTTGATGAGTCCTGATTTCTGACACAACAGGTAGGACAATCCCATTCCCCTTCCTTCTTCGCAAACTGAGTGCCAAATCCAGTGGCAAAGGAAAATGGTAAAGTCTTTGGTGCTCCTTCAACGGCTTTGCTTGATGGATTCTGTGTTTGACAAGAAACACAGTTACTTGAAGAGGCCTGATTTGTGACACAGCAAGTAGGACATTCCCATTCTCCGTCCTTCTTAGCAAACTGGGTGCCAAATCCATTGCCAAATGAAAATGAAGGCTTCACTGAGACATCCTCCGAAGTTTTGTTTGTTGTGCTAGCCCCAAAACCAACCCCAAATGGAGTAGCTGACATAGCTCCTGAGGCTGCAGAATCACTTTTGGATGTTGATGTGGCTGGGGAGCTGCTTCCAAATTTAAATGAGACTGGTATCTGTGATCCAAAGGAAGAGAACCCTTTTGTTAAAGTGCTAGTGTCTTTTGTAGCTTCTCCTGTGATGCCAAATGTAAAGCCTGAAGTGGTAACTGATGGAAATCCTTTAGGTTCCTCTGTTTTTGAACAGTTAGGGTTAGTTGTCTGACAGGCAACACAGTGCTTAGCTGAAGAGGCATTCCGAACACAGCATACATCACAGTCCCATTCACCATCTTTTTTAGCAAACTGGGCTTTGAGATCCAGCCCCTTTGCAGGTGTTTCTGAAGACTGAGCCTTTTCAACTACTTTGCTTCCATCAAACTGATCTTGCTTTTGTGGTGACTTCGGTAAGACCTTCTGTGCCTCCTCAAATTTTACCTTGAAGAGGGCTGCCTCATCCGATGTTTTAAATCGGATAGCAAGTTGCTCAGTCTTTGGCATTTCATCTGCATAGTCCATTGCATACCAAACCCAGGACTTATCAGATCCAGCATTTGGTTTCAAAACCATGTCAGCAGTGATGTAGTGATTGGCGCAGATCTTAAGAACCTGCTCCCTCCTCATTAGCAAACGGACTTTGCCTGATGTCTTGTGCTTCAAAATTTTGATGCTCCCAATTCCTCTCTCTTTCCATTCTTTTGTCTCGGTGTCAAATCGGAATAGCTTAGCCCTGTTGCAGAACATCTCTTCCTCTTCCTCTTCTCCAGTTTTAACATCTACTTTGTCAGGTAAAGGTACAATCGGCTCAAAATGGGGTCCATCTTCATCCTCTTCAACATGCGTGCTGTCATTATCACTGTCTCCTGCTTTATTCTCTTGTTCCACAGTTACTGACTTAGCCAGCTCTGAAAAGCTGAATGTTTGTTCAGGCTTGCCAAATAAACTAGTCTTGTTTTGAGCAGCATCAGCAACAGAAAATCCAGAGACACTTTGACTGCCAAACGTGAACACCCCACTCTGACTTTGGTCCTGGGTTGTGGGTTTTGAGTCTGATTGCCCATCATTTCTAGGCATGTCTGATGTCAAAAGTCCCAAGAGACTTTCGCTGTTTCTCACCTGACTGGATGAGAATGTAAAGTCACCATCATTAGATTTAAAATTAGAATTGAATTTAAAGGCAGCAGATGGTGCTGCTGCAGATGCTGACTGAGTGCCAAAGGTCGGCACTTTAGAGGGTTCAGCAGACTGGCCAAAGGTTATCTTTCCAAAGTCCAAAGTTTTCCCCTCACTAGCTTTTGGAGGCTGAGAAGCAGAGACAATAGATGGCTTGGTAAAATATCCGGGCTCTGGTAGAGGTGGATTGGTTGTAGGCGGTGGAACACTGTGGCTGTAGTATTCTTCACTGTACGGGGATAGTAAACTTGTTGCTGGTGATTCAAAGCGAAGTGGTGCCCCAAAGTCTTGGGGATAAACACATGCTGGTGTTGTCTGCAGTGGTGGAGTATGAGTGGGCTGCTGATAGGCATACATATGTTGCTGAGGTGGCAGACGGTTGATTCCATACACTGGTGCCTAGTGGGAGAAAAACACAGATATGTAGATGTATACATGTGCATGTTTAAAAGCAAAACACTTTATCCCCACCCATACACCATGCACACATACCTTGGTTGGTGTGACATTTGCAGCAGGACGTAGAAGAAACTGGGTGTTGTAAGCAGGAGACTGATTGTAGTAAACATTGGGACCTGTGGTGGCTACTGTTAATTGAAATACATTTAGACATTAAAATCTGTTTCACTGAAAATCTCATCATAGCAGTTTACAATCTGCTCAACTTCAGCTGTGTTAGTAGTGATAAAAAAATATCAGCAAAATGTATACAGTTATGACAGCCATCTTGATATTATGGCAGAGTTTATTCATGTGTGCATCTATTTTGAAAAGAGATCAGATATGACTGCAGCATTATCCTACAGGCAGACTGTGACAGATAAACAAAGTCGTAGGTAAGGAACACAACATAGTTTCCTCTTGTGACTC
>JAVQKI010154480.1:0-12927 GCA_036025975.1 Nematalosa erebi
ATGAGACCTTTCAGGTACAGTCAGTA
The DNA here is from genome assembly GCA_036025975.1 of Nematalosa erebi. NCBI lineage: Eukaryota > Metazoa > Chordata > Actinopteri > Clupeiformes > Clupeidae > Nematalosa > Nematalosa erebi. The sequence goes on from JAVQKI010154480.1 coordinate 27, forward strand.
TATGGCAAACAATCAATGTTAGCCATGCCTTTCCAATAAACACCAGCAGGACTTTAACAGACTAACATCAGATAATCTATGCCAGTGTTTGCATGTCTGTGTGCAAACAAATTGATGTCTACAACACAAGAGCGCATCTTATCCGCAGTATTAATGCATTTATTGTTGTTAGCAGGCATCTGTTCTGTTGTCACTTACAACAGAAACTCTACAGACAACAAAGTTGGTAACCCCTGTCACTCACAGCAAGAACTTAACACCCACAACAGACTGGCCAGGCTCAATTACACGAAAACTATGGGAAATCTTAGCACTGCTCCCATTGATTTTCAATGAAACACCATTAAGTGGATCCTCCACTGTTCCACTTCAGTACGGCAGCCATGAGAAATATGGGTTGAGGTCAGCCTCTGTCTCTCAATATAGCAACAGCGAAGCCCGTAGTCTACTGTGGCGTACCCATCACACCATCAGCAGCACTAAGCCACTGCCCTATATTAGACACAGAGGACCAAACCAGAGCAGAGGGACACTTCTGAGTCTTCCATGTCTCATGATCGATCCTTGGATGACATCCTAATTCAATTTGTGCTCTGCAAGTGAGGAGCTGACATGATCAAAACAACATGCACAAACAGAGCACAAAGTGACCATCCGGTCCCTTGGTGACCTCCATGTCTATGATCCGCTACTTGCTCATCCGCTATCTCATTCCAGTTCCCAGTTCTTCTGGGACAAGCAAAGCTGTTTTGTTTGACTTTCACAGCTTTCTGTCTGGCACTCAGCCACACTGAGAACCTTAATTATGGTATCTAGGGAAAGGAACAAAGGAATGAGCTCATGCACTGTCACTATTTGTCAGTAGCACTACCCGGCTATTATTCCTTCATACTTGTCATTTTGTACATGTGCCAAAGAAACTTTTTATCCTATTATTTAACTAGAATGTTTGAGGCCATGCATCGCACCTACCTTCCCATAGGCTGAAACCTCACAGCCATTCACTCCTTCATATAGCGAGTGTTGTCGTTTTCCCAGAACGCTGGATGCTGTGGAAAATTTGGTGGTGGTGTTGTCAGCATCAGCATCTTGGCTAGAGTCAGCTCCCTGCTCCACTGTCGTCTTTTCCCCATCAAACCGTTCTGGGGCAGTGAGGGGCTCTGTGGTGTCCCCTCGACCCTCGGGCTCTCCTTCCGCCGGAGGGGATTGCTGCTGCTGCTGCTGCTGCTGGTGGTGGGGCTGCTGGTGATGGTGGTGGTGATCCTCAAGGGGAGGCTCTGGCCTGGTGCAGAGGTCGTACATCTCTCTTTCTCTCTCTTTCCCTTTCTCTCTCCGGCCAAACACCCAGGCAGATTAGTTCAGCCACATGAGGGGCACATTCAATGCAGTGCCAGCGCCACACGATTGAGGGGTTTGGAACACGCTTGACAAGTGACAAGGATATGGTTGAATGGGAACTAATTACGTCCAACAACTTCAAAGAAGACCGATGATATAGCCTCACCCTCTGATTTTTTTTCTGTCCGTCACTCAACAGCAATATCCGTGATGAAGCGAAGGAGAGACGAAACCCCTTTTAGTTAGTGGAGTAAATCCATCCAGTCCATTTGATCGTCCAGACCAAAATTGGAGTGATAAGATCAGTTTGCTTGGCACTGCAATTACCAGCCTTATCAGTAAGTAAATACAGCGCCTAATAAGTTTGCCGAGGCCTTTGATGGGAGGAAAAATGGCACAGTCACAATGCAGTCCTGTCTGGCAGCTGCCTCAGCCTCAATGCTGGGGTATCAGTAGCCACGGTCACAAGACCAAAATAACCTCCCTCCGGCTTAGAAACATCTCTGTCAACATTTTTAAAAACAACTTAACTTGTGGTCCTAAAAAGAGAGAGAAAAATTACAGTGTCCTACTGGAAGTTTTCTAAAATAAGACAAGCCTGCCCCCCCAAAACCACCAATTACTGCCACAGAGCTCTCTGTGCATGTTAAAGTAAGCCAGAGAAGGGAGGGGGAATAAAAGATAGAGATTGTACCACCTCAGAGATGCAGTGATGGTCACAGACATACAGCCATACTTACTGCACTTCTATGACCAGAATCCGCTCACTCTCTGCTCCATGGGCTAAGAAACTATGTCTTTCCAGTGTTCCAGCAAACGACAGCCGTCGTCTACCCAGAGCCCGAGCTGTCACTTTCTCTGTCATGCAAATCCAGTAGCGGTGGAGAAGACGACAAGGAGAAGAGAGATCCTTTTTACATCAGCAGTCCTCGGCTCTCTGTCATAAACGCTTGAAAAATAGAGCGGATAGCCAGTGCCACTAACAGGTTTCCTCTTCAATCACCTCCTCTGCCTGCAAAATGAAGACAGGTGCTGTGTGGTGATCCGTCCATATGAGGTACACATCTCCCGTATCTACTCACAAAGCGGGGAAAACGTCATTGTCCATTGCGCTAGTCTGCTCCACGCATTGAGGTTCAATGAACTGCCTAATCACTGTTTGGGGCAGATAACCACATTAAGACGCGGGGGGACAAGAAGAAGAAGGAGGAGGAGAAGGAGGAGAGAGATCGCTGTGTGGGTGAGGGAAATGGTAGTGTGTGTATGTGTGTTTGTGTTAGAGTGGGGAGGGGGTGGGGCAGATGGGCTCGATCCTCCAATCATGCAAGGGCAAGTTCTGGGAGAGGGCCAATCCTGACTGCATCAGGAGCTCGTTTCCATGGAGATGACGCTGGAATGATGTTGGCTGCCTATTGATTGTTCAAGAGGCAGAGCTGAGCATTGCAGGGAGGCTGGAGTCAAGCTATGGGATGGTGTACACTCACTCAAAAAAAACCTTTACCATAACCATGCTCAATACATCTTTTTTATATTCTACACTTATTCTGTAAACAGTACTTGATAGGTACAAATAACCACATCATTGATAGAATAGGTCCACATTTTAGTACCTCAAGCTTAAATCTGCCTGCAAAAATTTGAATGCTATACAAATGTATGTGATCCTCCATATTGCCCTTTTGAATTTGAAACCACATCCTCGTGACAGCGTTACAGTTTAGATTTTTACTAATTATGACCTTCCAACAGATTAAGATGTCATTTGAATGTAAAATCTACACTCTGGTGCCTGACATTAAGATTTACCATGAGGCCGTCCTGCTTGTCTCCCTAATTACCTTTCAGCATAGCAAACAGACAGACGGGGAGCATCACCCCTGGGAGATTAACTTCCACCAAAATAGTCAAGGTACACACATGAGTGTGTGTAAGTGTGTGTGTGTGTGTGTGTGTGTATGTGTGTATGCAGATTTAGGAAACCATTACAACCCTAAAAACCATTAACGCCCAATGAGGTGCACAGAATTTAAACATCAAGCTGCACTTCATTAAGACCAAGTCACCGCTAAAAGTGTGTGGGTGTGTGAGAAAGGAGGGGGGGTTGGGTTGTAGCTTACTGCATATAATCAAAGTCACAGCTCAGCCATTTGCCTCAGTTATTCATCACGCTGAACACACCGAGTCATGCTCTGACCGGGGGAATCTCTAAGCATTCACCACACATCTCCAGGAGCTGCTTCTCGCTCTAGAGTCACAGGGTCAGATTTATGACTACACTCACCTGACAGCCAATGTCACCCTGCTCCCACCCCTCCCCTCTCCTCATCCTGAGTTTGGCACACGGCTGTTCTCTGCCGGTGTAGTAGAACGTTACCAGGAAAGTTACTATTCTGTTGGAACATAATGTTGTACTGATGTAAAAAGACTGATGGACCATGGATGTAGCATTCCACTATCATAAGACACCTTATTTTCAAAAACATGAGCCGCCTAAGTTAATAAAATGTTTAAGTTATAAAATGCAAGTTTTAAAATGATATTCGGCAGTTGTACTCCAGATGAAAATGAAATAAAATAAATAAATAAAGATTTCACTACAAGTATGACATTGAGCCAAGGAGATTAGGCTTTCTCTCCCACCAATCCAAATTACAATCCACTATCTCTAAATTAGAGCCTTTTGAGCTATCAGCACCGCTACTCTTGAATCACAGCAATGTTTTAGCCACCCTGCAAGTCTGGGCATAAGTAGTCTCTCTGTCTTAAAACTACGGTATTTACTGCGGAATTGAGGCTAATGAAGGCTTATCGTGGAAAGGCAGACCCTGTGACTCTGCAATCAGCGAACAGAGCAGCAAGGCTAGGCTAAAGCAAGCAAAAGTGATTATGTCCCTAAAACTGATAAGGTAGAGAAGTGCGGGAGGACTCAAACAGCTCTGAGATGCTTACCTCCCTTAAATGCTAAGCTAGGAGAAACTCACCAGGCTGAGTCTTTCCTGTCATAGGCACCTGCAGCGGAGATGGCACCATGCCAAGAGCAGTGAAAGAAACATCAGCTCTACCTGGACAAGTATGTGGGAATGAGAATACTGGCCTATGGCAGGCATGTATGATACAATATGAATGTGCACTGGTATGTATGAGCTATTTAAGGCTGTGGAGTACATGATTCAACATAACACAAGAGCCACTATTATTACACCACCTAAGTAGTATAGTGTTCTGAAACTGTTGAACTGAAAACAACACACCTACTGTACTGTACAGTACAGCCACAGAAATAATAGACCATCACCTTCATCACACAAGACATAATCAAAGCCACTAAGAATGTAGTACAGCCTGAGGCTCAGCTCCACCCTCGTAAATAAATTCTTCCAGCTTTCATTTCCAGTTCCTCTGAATAAAATAATTTCAAGGCCTTTCCTGTACAGTAGCATGCGCGCACACACACGCATGCATACACATGCATGCACACACAAGCACACGCGATAAAAGTCCTTCAAGGCAGACAATAAAAGACACAGGAGAGCTGTAAAAGCCAGTGTTATTTGATAAGTCGTCCTATGCTGTTTATCTTCATGCTTAAATTAAACCAAATCCAAACACTATTAGTTTTATGTTCAAGTGGTAACGGAAAAAATGGCCAAGAGGGACAGAGAAATGAGGGGAGAATGAAAAGGGAAGGAAGACAGAGAGAGAGGACATACAGAGGAAAATGAAAGCTAGCGATAACCCTGTTGCTCTCCTATGACAGTTATATTTTCACAATTTTACCCTGAAGCAAAACTCTAATTAGGAGCTGCCTACCTAAGCAGGACCTTGAGTGTAAATCGACAACAGCACAGCATGCTCTGACTGTCTCTACCTCCAACCCTCTCTCTCGCTGTCTCTCTCTTTCTCTCTGAAAACCTGACAAGAGTTCTCAAGGTCATCCTGCTCCCAGTCCATGCAAAACTCACAGACATGGTAAGTGCTTAGCACAAATCTATGGACATTAGCATGTTCTACCAAGACCAGTGTGTGCATCATCCTGCTGTGTAGCAGGTGTGCTGCTGTTGCTCACTAAGGTCATAACAAGTAAAGTATATTGTTTTTTTGTTTTATGTTACAATTATGATAAACATGCACATGGTTTAAATTGTGATGGCAACATTGTTTAAATACTAATGTAGGCAGCACAAATACTGCAAAAATTAGCAAATTCATGATTGCTTTTCTTAGTGGCCCATCAGTTTGGGAAAATAAGAAAGAATACAGTATTGCACAAAACAGGAAGTTTGCATATCAAGACAGGCCAAATCTCACTGAAATTTTATCTGATATTGTTAGAGCTGTAGGCCTTATGAGACCTTGGTTACATTTCCAAAATATTCAGATTCACAATGCAGATACTCAGAGGAAGGACACAAGCCATTATCACAACAACATAGAAACTTCGTCAGGAGTTTAAACATTGTTTTTTGAGGCCACTGCTCTTCAAAACACTCTCCTCCACATAAAACAGTTTAAAATGTCCTACATCTGAACAAAACAAATAGTCTCTTTATGTCGTTTGGTGGTGTGCCATTTGGGTAGCGCTCAGACTTTGATCAATTATTTAAAATCCCATCCATGGAATCTGGAGCTGATTTTGGGAGGGGCACTGTACATTGACCCACTTACACCAGAAACCCCACCCAGGCTTCCCAAAATGTTACTGCCTGATACACTTTCTCCCCCTTTATGCAGAGCAAAGTCGAGCTCTCATACACTGTCACAAAAGATCATTGAAAAGTTTATATTGTGACGTTATGTGACACTCCCACTTACGTATGCAGACCGAAACTATTCACGTTTGTTGTCATTGTAACATATCAATTTGCTCTATCTTTGGTATAAGTCTAGCAGCAAAGAAGACATAGCACTGTCTGTCATACATCTTCCAAAGCAATACCTGCACAGACGTACTAGTGCACTAGCCAAGGAATGTGAACTGCAGTCAGCAAACGTACTATGAATTTTTCAGGCGGTAAAACCTTGTTATCAAAATAGGTCAGGTAAGTTCAAAAACGTAATATTTTATTCATTCATTTCACCAATTTAATGACACTTTGCTCTTTGAGAGTTGGAATTTATTCGTCTGGACTGAAAACTGGGATTTATTAGAATTTAATTCACCACTTTATAATTCTCATTTACAGGATACATACACACGCACGCACGCGCACACACACACACACACACACACACACACACACTTTGGGCTACACGCAGCTAAAGTGCATCACTAACTTTCCCAGCTGGCCATGAGAACCCAACCTATCACAGCAATTTCACTTCAGGGCACAAGCAGAGGTCAGCCTTCAGTCCACATTAAAGCAGAGATAAGTCTGCTGAAATGACACCCGTCACTTGGACCATGTCTCCAAACACACAGGCACAGTGCATCTCTTGCATTAGATCCTTTAGGAAAAACACACTAAGACACTCTATCTTCACACTTCTGAGCCCAAGCCATTTGTAAGGACAGTTGTTTTTCTAAAAATGCCAGAAAAATTTTGAATACTTTTTTTTTTCAATGATTCAGATTTCAATCCTCTTAGCGTGATGCAAGATGCATAAAATTCACACTTGGTGTACTGCCCAAGGAGCAGCTTCACTGCTGGGGACAATATGACTATTATGAGCTAATTATCTGCCATATGTTGAGTGCTATAGTGAAAGCAGAATGCAATTAATTGAAATTAATCATTAACTTTCTTTTCTGAAGGCACCCCTCCATCACATTACTCAGTAGTTGCTTAAAGACAAAAGGCTTTCTTTTTGATCACACTACGATTTTAAAAAGGACTCTTTTATGCAATGAAAGTGCCTTCTTCAAAGGCGACTGATAACACAATGCTAGGCATCCATTAATGGTAAAATAATTAAAGCCCAAATGATTTATAAAAGCCCAAACAAAAGATCTTGATGCTTCACAGTCAGTATCATAAAATGCAAAGACAAATCTGGAAATGTATTGTCAAGGCCTTATCAACTTTCTGCCCATCCCAACAACATGAAATAACACCCCGTCAGCCAAAAGAGGCCCGATCTTCTTTAGAAAGCTGATGATTTAGTGTTCTGCTAGCTGGATGAGGAGTAGCCAGCAGGGAGAATGTGAGGTGGGTATTTCAGTGGCGGGAGTGTTGACCCACCTGTGTCTGGTTCAGGACAGAGGCAGTCTGCATTGGCCAAATGGCATGCTGAACATGCAGGCTGAGCTGAAGGAAGTGGGAGGTCAGAAAAACAGAAACAGGCTGAGCAATAAGGAGGGTTGTGTGTGTGTGTGTGTGTGTGTGTGTGTGTGTAGAGGGCGAGGCAAGCACATTGAATCTAAAAATGCTCTCTTGGAATGGCCGAGGGTATGATGGCTGGAGAGACAGCTGTGCAGTTGAAACACAACCTGTTAGGGCACAGCCATGCAATCCTATTGTGCTTTAAACTCCAATCCCACACAAGTTAAAAAAAAAAAAAAAAAAAAAAAAAAACCTAATTAAAGCCCTCAGCAAATCTAATTTAATCAAGGGTAATCAAGAAAAAAGCAAGCATCAACAAAAGAAAATCTGACTGAAAGGACAGAACAAAAAAAAACAAACGACAAAGGCAAAATGGCTTAGAGAAAAAGAGGCAGTGGTGAGCAGCATCTGTGAGTGAATATCCAGATAACCAGTGCCCAGTCAACTTGTCATATTTGACTAATTTATTTCTTTAAAATTCACAATGCAGAGTACATTACTGTAAGTGAGAGCAGAACAGACTGTTACAGAGCCTAGGCTGTACCTACTTCTGCATCTGCCAACAAATAAAGTCCAGACGGTCAACGTCAGCACAGCTGAGACTCTCCTCTTGTCATTATCCCCGTTCAGGACCACAGCTCAATTACAGCGACTGACATGAGGGCTCTGAGGCCACAAATACCCCTCAGCTTCAAATAGCAAACACACACAACAATGACTAGAATATAAACAGAGTAGACAGGCACATACTGCTGTTGCTGCTAATGCAGGGCCAGGACAATAAAAACCTTATGTGCTCTGTGTAACTGACATGAATTAGATTTTCCAAAGCAAGAATGCTTGTGAAGTGAAGTGAAGTACACAGAAGACTTCTAGGAAAAGTGAAAAAACAAGTCGGACGGCAGAGAATCACAATAAGTCAAAAACTCGCCTGGGCCTCCATTTTTATACATGACTAATTCTCTCTCTCTCTCTCTCTCTCTCTCTCTCTCCTTCTCCCTCTCAATGAGTTTGAGACAAATGAAGTCATGCCTCTATGCTCATGTTACTACTGTATTGTTGGGGGGTCTTCATTACCATAATGAGAGGCAGGCAGTGGCCTGCCAGCGGCATGGCAGCCACAGGGATTCACATTAACTTCAACCCAGGGGGTCCCAATACTGTACCATGTGCTGGAAGTAGCCACATGCAAATCATTGATAAACCATAAAAATGGCAAAGACAAAAGTAAAAAATCTGGACTTTGATTAATGTCGTAATTTACAAAGAAACAAAAATGCAGGCAATCAACAATATTCCTGAAGTTACACACAGACACACAAATGCTAAACTGACACAACTGGACACAGCAAATTCCGCTCAAAAATTAATGATCGCCATTAAGTGAGCTACAGACTGCTTGCTGTCCATAAAAAAAATAAAAAAAAACAGAGGGCTGCTATTCTCTAGCCTGCAATAGTGTGATCAATTATTTACCAAGCTAGCAGGGACCTAACAGACAATGTGACAGCTCTGAGGGGAGTTGAGGGGGTTCTTACAAGTCAGGAACTCTGCTTTCATTTTATCATGTAATAGACAGCATTATGGGATTACATGTAACTGTCTTCATATTCTTTATGGCCATTAGCAAACTGTGTAGATTGTTTAATTCGTTTGAGATTTTTAAAAAATATATATACTGCCATTATGCAGCCTCTATTGAAGCTGTGTAAGGTCTAAAATAAAGAGTCTGGAAATAAAAGACTCAGACTTAGTCTGGAAATAAAAGATATAAGAATCTGAAAATGCAAATGTAGACTGTATTTTCTGTCCTGTACTGAAATGAGGAGTTCTCTCAATCCAAAATCAATAACATCAAAGGGGGGGGGGGGGGGGGGGGGTTACTGGTCAACAGTTATCCCTTTTCATTTTTATAAGATAGAAACAATGATCCAGATGAGCCCTGTATGCAGGGATTAAAGCAAAAAAAAAAAAAAAATTCAAAAAAGTGGGTCTCTAAACCAAGCAATAGGTAGGAATGTGAACAAATCCACATATATTATTTGATGTAATATTAGGCCTTGAGCATTCATCAGAGGGTGTTATCTGAGTCATTCCCTGTACCTGCCTGATAGGTTAAAGATCCCATGAGATGCTGATTTTGTATGCTTTTACATAGGCCTTAGTGGTCCCTTAATATTGCATCTGAAGTCTCTTTCCCGAAATTAAGCCTTGGTGCAGAGTAGCAGCCACTTGGAACCAGTCCCACAATGAGCTTTCCCCCGAACATACCATTTCTGTGTCTGTAGCTTTAAATAATAATGAGGAGAGAGTCAAGGCAAGGTGGAAGGTGGGGGAGTGGCCTTGACCAGCACCATGTGCTAATGTTTACGGTGGATGGCACATAGACACACAGTCTGGGCATAAGATTTACTTTCAGACCTATAGATCTACCTGCCAATGGCAGGTCAGGCCTGTACATTTACTCGTGACAACTTCAATACTCAAACCTTAATGTGAACTTACTGTAGCTGTGTATTACAATGGTATTAATGATGAAAGTAACACAGTTAAGAAGCAGTCATATTCCAGCAGCCCAATTCCAGCAGCCCGCCAATGGCGAGTGTCCCAAATTCATTTTTTTTCACATATTATAACCCACATTTGGCGGGTGGCGGGTGTTGATTTTATACCTTGCACGCAGTCGTTCAAGCTTTCTGGTTTGAACCAGAATCTGATCCCGATGGAAGAAAGAAACTACAAAAAGGGGTGTCCCTATGATCACATTGACAGTTGGTCTAGCAATTTTTTTTTTTTTTTCACAGGCGAGCCATACGCTCTGGGCGGGCAAAGCACAACAAAAGGGAGGTAATCTGAGGTAACCTTTCCCCATATGAGGCCATCTGTGAAAAGAAGGTGAAATGATAACTTGACAACCTCAAAGTTATGCCGCAAAGTGATTGTGAAATTCCAGATGGTGTTACGGATCACCACCAAAACTAAATCATCTGTTCCTTGTCCTTATACCAATGTTGTCTAAAAATTTCACAAAAATTCATGCAGTACAGTTCTGGAATTGAGTAAAGGAGAATAACTCTCAAGACATCTGAAACGTTATTGCCAATGTATATTAATGTAACTGTTTGTAGACATAATTCAAAAGCTCCGAGTACAGCCTGGCCTCGTCTTCCCCTCGTACTCCACTTTCGGCGGGTCCGGAACTTCAGTAATTGACAAACGATTTCCGACTGGAGGCTTGGATTCTGTTGAAGTATGAAACTATTGGATCTGACTTTACCCAATGTTTGGTCGTGATTTAGCAAATGTAATATGCCGGATCGAGCTTACAGAAAATTCTGTGTGCACTAAACAACAACCATCCCCCACGTGAGATGTGCCTGACTGGCCAGTTTAAGATGCCTCCTGAGAAATCCAGCCCAATGGGATCAAACCCAGACGTAGCACTGAAGGGAAATGATTATCGAGCGGTAGTGCAAGGATGGCAAGGCCAGGCTGCAACAACTTGATAATCACAGGGGGTCCTTGCGAGTTTTGAGAAGAGAGGCGAGCAAAGCAATGACCACGAAATGTTCATGTACACTCGCCAAGAGTCAGTAAGATTATGTCATTGCATATATGATCAGATATGATATGATACCATCCAAGCTTTCAAAACTAGCAGTTAGACCGTAATAAGGTTAAGGTACTCACAAAACAAGCCAGTCCAATCAGTAATAGTACACTCCTCATGACCTTCCCAGTGTGTCAAGGTCAAAGCGGTGACAAGTGGATATGTTATGTCCCACTTTCTTTTTTTATATGGAATATGATTCCTTTTAGCATCACATTGTTACTCGAACAAAGAACAGTTTTCTGCTATGCTTTGTTCCAATTGTGTACCCAACAAGCACTGTTGTTCCAAGTCTTTCCTCTCCACTTTGACTTGACATCAGTCTGACTCCCTCCCTCTCTCTCTCCGGCTGCTGCAAAGCACCACCTCTGAACACTAGATCTAACGAGTCTATTTTGCCCAAACCAGTGTGTGTAGACTTGTGTCAGGGTTGACAAGCCTGAGGCTGTTGATATTTGCACAGGTTGTGTTTTTCTTTAATTTGAGTTAATAGAGGTTGAGGTTGCAATGAGGTTACACTGGTAGTAATACGGGAACTAATACATTAATTATTAGCTACATTGGAATAATCTGGCTAATCTGGCAGTTTTTGCAAGTGTGGTAGCCAAGACCATATGGCAGTATGGCATTTAAAAGCACCAAGAAACCATGATCTCAACGCAGATGTACACTGAATCATGATTTCTGCTGTTTGTTGTCTGACTGATGAGTGTGCCATCAGTAAGGGAATAATTAATTTACAATTAAAGTTTATCAATCTGTCCAACAGTATAATGTCTGATTTGCTGTCTGCCACCTGAAGATCAGCAAGTGTGGGTCACACAGAAAAAAGTTTTAAGGTCATTTAATTCTGTGGTGTAATGTTAAAATAACATTTTCAGATTTTATGGTTAAAAACACCATACAACAAGCCACTGGTCTGCAAAATCTTACCAAATTGCTGCACTCAACCCTTCAACCATCACCAACGTTCATCGTGTGAGTTTGTTTATGCACAACATTTCTAAAGTAGCCTACCTCCTAATACAACATAATTTCTCCATGGACTGGTAGAAAAAGTAGGAAATACTTTCTAATTTCGTGTCATAAAACATACTGGTAGACACATTAAAATTGGGTGCAATGGAAGAGCTCAGTCTTATTCAGTAAGTGTGATCAGCTGTGCGACTGAAAGTGAAACTGCTTCAACTGCCTGCTGCTGTCGGTAGGTTAGAAGTACGATAGTATGTTTAAACAATGTTTAAATCATCAACGAGGATTTCTCTAACTTTTCATGGAAACAGCATAGAAACATTTGAGAGGGACTGGTGTGCTTACTTTCACCGAAAATCTTTCTGTGAAAAATCATGGCATTGTAAACATTTACTTCCTAATCACATATGTAGGCCTACACTACATCAATTGCCAGTTTCTTGATGATTATAATTTTATAACCATAGGTAGGTTAACCTATCTGGTATAGGCCGAGAGAGGGCACAGTGTAGGGTCATGTGAATCTGAGAGAGCGATAACTGCGTGTTATTTTAATAACACAACAAATTCCATTGAAATACATTACAAAACCATGCATAGTCATGTGTCATTGCATGTGAAATCATACAGAGATCACAGGCTTTCAGAAAATATGCAGCTAATGCCGTTTAACCTGTTTACTCTTGGTTCATTCTTGTCAAATGAAGAAATCTTTAAATGT
>JAVQKI010154589.1:0-10823 GCA_036025975.1 Nematalosa erebi
TTTCTTATTCCATAACCTGTGCACAGTCCAGTGACTGATTTGGTGTATTGCTGATACATTTTGGTCTGTAATTTTAAAGGAAAACCAATCCATCCACCTAAAAAAACATTTTCTTATAACACGTAACTATATGTGATGTAACATGAGTTGTGACTTGTCCCAACCTCCTCCATACTTTTTGCACCATAACCTGTGCCCAGTCCAGTGCTGGAATTAGGTAAACATGGTGTAGTATTGATGCATTTGGTATACAACTTTACAGGAAAACCTATTCAACCACCAAAAAATGTTTTCTTAATTCATGTACCTTCTAGTTGTGATGTAACAGTAGTTGACACGTTGCACCCTTCTCCGTAGCTTGCTGTACAATGCCCAGTACTGTACATTAGTAATAGGCAGTATTTGAATTACTCCGTTGCTCCCGGGAGGGCCATGGATTGATGGGTGGGTAGGTGGGGGATGTATGCACCTAATGCATTTGAAAATAAACACAATGTTACTGAATGCTAGAAATCAGTTAGGCTGTGTATTTTGAAACTACATTTTTTCTACCAAAATGACAAACAAAGACTAGATATGCTAGGCCTAAATGAACATGAAAAACGTTGGGATAGCCTATCTGTGAGCTTTATGTGCGTAAATCAGTCAGCTACTGCACGTGTTGTGTTGGGTGAAGTGCCCTGGCAGGCTGCTTGCTGATGTCTCCGAGAGAAGTGAGAGGGGAGGCGGGGCATGAGTAGGGGGAGCACACTTTCACTTTCAAATTACAAAGCTTGCAAGCTTAAAGCAAGTGGTTAAAGCAGGTACACCACAAATTAACTCCTAAAATAGGCCATTTTGGATGAGTGTAGGCATTCGCTGTATATAGGCTAAATTAGCTTGCGTGCACTCAATGTTGATACAAAGGACTGCCGTTGCATCTGCAAGGGGTGAGAATATCACAGGTTGTGTACAGGCTATAAAGACTTCATATTATCCAGTGGAGAACATCAAGAAGATGAAAAGTCAGTGTGAGATAAGGCATGTGTGGGGTGTGAGAATGCAAGGCGTGTCTCTTGCGCATGTCTCACGCTCAGTGTGTTAGTTGAGGGGACCCCCCTGGCTGTGATTTTGAGTGGACTTTGGAGAACTAAGGGGGCCAGGCACTACCCAGCCTTGTGGTAATCTGAACCCTGCTTATAGGTAAAGGTATGACTGGTACATTTTGGTCTGCAACTGTACAGGCAAACCAAACCTAACCCCTAGAAATTCTCCTCATTCTTCTCTCTACATTGTCTTGATTCATACCTTCTAGATGTAATTCAACATGAGTTGTGACATATCCTAACCCCCTCCATACTTAGTTGCACAATGCACATTTATAGGTGACCCAGGTGTGTGACTGGAACATTTTCACCTCTACCATTGAAAGTAATCCAATTACAGGCAACAGCCTGACTAATGGTAGTCTTTTCTAAAAGCATAGTCTATAGATGTGATGTAACAGGAGTGGTGACATGTCCACCCTCCTGTTTTGTTGCACCATTATCTCTCTGTGGTCCTTTCATGGATATAAGACAGCTCGTAGGCTAGAAACACATGGCAAGTTTTCTCTTCAGACTGCATGTCAAGAAAGTATGTTGGAACATTATTTGGCCATTTCATTTAACTTTCAGAATGACTGGTATGGTGTGAATAGGTCTGAAATTTGGTTTCTAGAGGTGCTTCATGCTTTATTGTTCAAATATGAGAAAGCCCAAAGTATAAACTTCAATAGATATAGGCTAACTGGTGCTAAGGCATGGCTAATTTGTTTATTTCTTTCATTCTTACAGGTGTTTATGCTGAGCATAATTCAATTCATAATTCATTTCCAGGCCAATAGCCCCACATATAGTGAATAATGCAAACCTAAATAACTTGTAAGAATGAAAGAAATCAAACCAATTAGCCAAGCCTCAACATATTTAGGAGATTTTGCACAAACACTGTGGTGGGTTGAACGTTCAGTGGATTTCAATGGGAGATTTGCTGGGACATAAGAGGCTGTAAAATCACAAAACTACCAAATCCAACCTGCTATCATGTAAACATATACTGTAGAAGCAGAGTTTCTGTTTCTGTTTCTAAAGTATAGAAACAGAAACAACTTTCTTCTGCTGGAATACAGAAACAAACTACTTTATACTGCTGGAGTACAGAAACAGAAACACGTTTCTTCTGCTGGAGTACAGAAACAGAAACTACTTTATACTGCTGGAGTACAGAAACAAACTACTTTCCCCATAATGAGAATCTCTGAGCCAAGGGCCCAAAAGCAGGTTCTGTTTTGTGCTGGCCAGTTGGTTCTGTCTGTGTCTGATCCTAGCTGTGTGCTATTGCAGGAGATTCCTCAGCAAATGAATGGGAGTGACTGTGGGATGTTCACGTGTAAATACGCAGAGTACATCACCAAAGACAAGCCCATCACATTCACACAGGTAAGCATGAACAGTTGAACCGGATGATGAGGCATAGGTAGGGTCGTATGATTTCCGTGATGCGGAGAACGCGGACGGAATCACATGAAAACGTAATTTTCCTATTAACGCGGAATCGCACGGAATGTGCAATTTTTTGCATCTTGACGTTTAAATCTCAGTTTTTAAAACAACCTTTTCCTTGATTTCCATTCTAAACCCTATACAACAAGCTACTGATCCACAAAATCTGGCCCAATTGCTGAGCTTTAGCCTGTAACCATCACGTACATTTACCAAGTGAGTTTAAATACCTGCTATGCAAAGTATTTCTAAAAGTCCCTATTGATTATATGGGAACTGGTACTTGATAGTACCTATGTAATTCAGGTGGGATCCAAGTGCTAGTGCTATGAAGGCTTAGTCACACAAGTACGAGTTGGAATTCTATTACAATTCGATTTACTAATATACCTCTTCTGCCCTACAGAAACACATGCCCTACTTCAGGAGGAGAATGGTGTGGGAGATTTTAAACAAGAAACTGCTATAAAAAAAAAAAAACTGACACTAGGTGAATGCTTGTCACCAGTACTCTGCTCAACTGCAGGCTTCAGTTTGGCCAGAGACATTTAACACAGTGTGACCAGCACCCATCCCTACCCCTAAACGGAGTCACATGGAGCAGACTCAAGCTTTTTTATTCGCTTCAGCACACCACAACTGGGGACACGGACCGGACCGGAACCTTCTGTCTCCCGGTGGCGAGTGTTAATTCACGTTTATTCATGTCTCGTACAGTACTCACACTTTGTACGTTGTCTCCGGATATAAAAATGGGATGGCAGCTTTGAAGAATTTGGCAAAGGCCGAAGCTGTTGACCTGCTCTCTCCTGTAAATAGCCCTGATATGATACAGGGAGAACACACTTTGTATCTTACCAGCCAGAATTCAAGGAGTAAATCGTGACAGTTTGTCACATTATTTTCATGTATTTTCGTATTTTCTTTCGCATTATTGTATGTTTCTCTTGTTAAAAGCGAACAATTGAAATAAAAAAGGAATTGTAAAAAAAAAAATATATATATATATTTATTAAAAGAGAATGTTGAGCTATGTTGAAGTCAGGTTGTTTAGACCTGTCAAACTTTTAATAACTTTCAGTAAATATCTATTTACTGAAAATATTTTTTGTTTAGTCCTTGGCTCAAATACGATGCAAGTTGTGATGAGAAGGAGCATCTGCCAAGAAACTTCTAGAGAAACGGATAGCGACATAAAGAAATGTGACGTTCTCCAGCATCAGTGACAGCACATCATGTGCCTTCTCAAAACAGGAAATGGATCCTTCTGTGTTACCCTACGAGATGAACACGGGAGTAACGTCTCCCTTCTACCACAAAACTGGAATGTGTTTAAGCTCATATGATGTGCTTAGGGACAAATCAGTACAACATAATAGTGACGTGTAGAGGGGGCCTGGGTTTAAGACTTGGAAATGGCAATGATGTAATAATGAATTTAAAAGGGACATCATCAGATTTGTCACAAGTGAGTAGTGAGAAAACGCCATCATAATTCCATGTATATAAATTGTCAGTTGTGTTGGAAGAGACTTCCAATTGAAAGACATGAGAAGGGATAACCAGGTCCAGGGTGGTCTAGAATATACCTGGCCTGAAAAGGGATTGAATGTGGTTGACAAAATATTCCTGTAGCATCTTCCATCAGCTTGATCAGATCTCGTCAAAACATCCAGGGAGTTTTTTTCAGGTTGGCACATGACTGGAAATATGCAGCAATTTAAGAAGCTATCGTTAAATGAACTCCAAATATTTAAACATCAGATAAAACTTCTGTGTATTTTGCCAATAATGAGCTTTATTGGCCTTACTAATGCATACCTTATCTCATGGCGCTTATGGGTCATTTCTTATTTCCATGGAATCTGAAAAGCAGTAGGTATCAATTGCTTGTTAAAACCACAAGTTTATACAACCAACCTTCAAAGGAAGTCATGCTTGTCTGTTCAAGGGATGAGATACAGTATTAGCACTGTTAAATGCTAACTGTAATTTCACAGTTGTTCCACTATGCATGTGAATGAATGAGTAATGTGGTCAGACTGAGTGATAGGCTAGGTCAAAAGCTCAGAGGTTGAGCAGGAGTTCAGGTTGTGTGGAGTTGATTTTTAGAGGACTTTGTATGCCACACAAATGCAGCACTGATGCAATACATACAAAGACCACTGCTGTAAACTTTGATTGAACTGAACATTGTACTGAAAAAAGATAAATATCCAGTTGGTTATGAGACAGAGAATTTAAGAGGAGAATATCCCTGGTAACAAGCACCAGTGGAAGGCAAAGGCAAGCAAGAGCAGGATGCCTTTGAACATGGCAGTAGAGAATGAATGGCTGAGGCCTCAGCTGTGTGGGAAGAGGCAGAGCAGCTCAGTGCTGGGCCCTCCTCTCCTGATCAGTGTCTTACCTGGGCCAGCCGGATTCAAGGTGAGGACCAGAAAACAGACCGAGGGGTGAGGTACTGGATAGTTTATTCCAAAACTGCTTAAAGCTACTTTGCACAGGAGTGATGTTGAGTGAAGGACATGGACTCACAGTATGGAGGTGAAGACAGGGGGCAGACTTGCCCCACAAAAAGTAGCACCATTAGAAAATAGACAGGCGATACATTTCCAGCCTTCCAAAGAAAGTCTACTGCGCTTTCTATTTCCTTTTGATATTAGACACCTAAAACAGACCCATTTTGTAAGCATTTAAATGAACTTTTTCTGTCTAAAGCTAACAAAATCTCACATAGCAGCGGACATTGTATGCACTCAAACCAGAAAAATCAAATTTTTGCCCACAGTTTAAAGGATAAGTCTGGTGTGAATCAATCCAATCCATGTTCCAGGTAACTAAATGCTGTCTGTAGGAAGAAGAACATCAAAATTTAATAAAACATGGACCAAACATCAATCATGGCAGCTAACACAAACTGAATTGGGCAGAGTGAAAATGAAACTGAAAGTAAGCCTCATTCCGTTAATATTAGCAGCTGGTTCGCTATTTACAATTTTCGCATTCTTCCCCCACCAACAGCATTTGGTGACCTGGATCAACTGGGCTATGGATTGATTTACGCTGGATTTCTTCTTTGAACACTGCCATGTCATTGTTAAACTTAAATGAGTAATGCGTGTTCTGTGAGGAAAAATACTGCTTTTATGTCATCAGAACAAAGTAGCTTTAAGCAGTTACTTGATGTTTTCACATAAAATCTTTTAATTTGTTAAAAAATAAAGCCACATCATTGCAAAAAAGTACATATTGACTGCTGAATGACCTCTTGACCTGTACAAAAAAATGTTTTCACTGTAGCGGACAGCTAAAAGAATTTAAAATAACACCTCAAAAAGAAAATGAACAAATCATACTAAAATTCTAAAACGACACATGGTGTTGTAGCCTCAATTTTGTCATTTAACTCTGGACTCCCAGAGGATTACCAAAAACAAAAAGAAAAAAACATTTTAATGTTTCACGTACAGAAAAATATTTTTTCTCTGTTTGTGAAACATTTGAATGTGTGTGTGTTGTGTGTGCGTGTGTGTGTCTGTGTGTGTGTGTGTGTGCGTGGGGGGGGGGGGGGGGTGTTATGCATTGAGTGCTGACTGATATTTTCTGAGCCGCTCTTGTTCACTTCATTGCTTTAGATGTTGAGTCTCTTCCTCTCTGCAGCAGGTTGGGCAGTCTGTGCTAGCAGTCCTCCACACAGGGCTGTGCTGCTGCCCAGACCCAACCAAAGTATGGGTGGTAGCATAAAAATGTCCTTCCTTTTTGGTAGTGTGTTTTTTTTTGTCTTTTTGTCGTCTTTTTTTAGAAAAAAAAAATCTGTTCTGTTTCTCGTCTTCAACATGTCTTTGTTTGTCCATGTAGTGTTTGGAAAGTCTTTCAGCACTTAGCTTCAGCTAGCCTGTGTCCTTGTCCCAGAGAAAAACTCTCTCCAGCACCCACAAGACCTCCACAGGATCCACACTAGAAAATACAGAGGTCACATCACATTAGTACACTAACATGAACACACACACACACACACACACACTCACTCAACACAGGCTTGCTTCCCCTTCGACAGGTAAAGCCTCTCACCTGGTATCTATGGAAACAGCCCTGTCCACACATCTGCTGGTATTAGAGTGTTTTATTTTTCTTACTGCTTCAAGGGTTTCCCCTTCAGTGTAACAGAGCCGACTCACCTCCTCCTCATTTGCTGTGCTGGTAGGAGTAGGTGGTGTGTTCCGTCGGGGTCTCTATGGCGACCTGCTGTTGTGGAACGTTGTTTTCCTGTGGGGGACAGAGGAAGGGAGCGTTACCTCAGGAATAAGCGTACAGACACGCTGCCCGGCGCTAGCCTGGCTGTTTTTACATCGCCGTTTCTCACCTCTACTGAGACGCTGGAAGGAGGCACTTGAGTGTACTGGGGGATGTAGGTTCCTTGCATAGCTGTGTTGGCAGGCATGTACTGAAGTATGGAGGGAGAGAGAGAGAGAGAGAGAGAGAGAGAGAGAGAGAGAGAGAGAGAGAGAGAGACACAGAGGAGGGGAAGAGAAAGGAACAGTTCCAAGAAGGGACAGGTTACAAAACTGGACCGAGCGCGCATGGGATTTCATTAGTGTTCTCACCACCAAAACCTCCACTCAGACTGGAGACATAACATATGCCTGGTGTGTCTGATGAGAAACAGGCGGCGCGCGGCTGCCAGCTCGGCTGCGAGTCGGAGGCGTCTGCTGTTTCTAGCCCGCCTCTCCCGAGACCTCGGACTCGCAGGAACTGATAGAGAGCGGCAGAGGCCACTAAAGCAGCCCAAAGGCACGCCGCACAGCGCCTTCTCTCGTCTAAATAAGACCAGCTTCATCTGTCCATCCCCTGCTGAACACTACAGCACTACTCAGCTGGGCCACAGCCCAAATCTTATCTCAGCTTATTAAACCCCGCAAAAATGACAGGCAAAGGATTAAACACATTTCCAACATAAAAGGTTAGAATAGAATAGACCACTTGCAGATGTTATTCTTGATACAGTACTGTGTGTCTAGCTGAGGGGGCGTAGTGTGTTTTAAAAAGGAGGGTGGCCGTCTATGCTGTGTCCTGTCCAGCCCCCAGTGAAAGGGTGACTCACCGT
Source organism: Nematalosa erebi (assembly GCA_036025975.1). NCBI lineage: Eukaryota > Metazoa > Chordata > Actinopteri > Clupeiformes > Clupeidae > Nematalosa > Nematalosa erebi. Next base: position 7,627 of record JAVQKI010154589.1, read on the forward strand.
GCCGCCACTGCCCAGGGAGAGGTGGCTGAGCTGCTGTGTGAGGGGGCCCATCATGGAGGTGGGCTGGATGGACATGGGGTGCTCCATGGTGGGCGTCAGGACGGTTCCCTGCGCACACACACACACACACACACACACACACACACACACACACAGATAGATCATGATAAGGTAAACTCTCTCAGACATGTTCTCTCTCCCTTTGTCCCGCTCACTCTCACTCTGACTCACAGATAGATAATATGGAGATAAATGAACATTCCTTCCTTTTCTCTCACTCTCTCTCTCTCTCTCTCTCACACACATACTCATACTCCCTCCTTGTGTTTGTCTCTCTCTCCTTTTCTCCCTGTGTCTCACAACAAACACACACACACACACACACGCGCACACATGCACGCACGCGCACACACACACACACACACACACACGCAGAGAGTCTGGAGCAGATGGCTGAGTGCTTACTGTGGGCTGCATGAGGTATGACTGGGGATGCATCCAGGATGGACTGTGTACCTGCAGTACAGACAGGGGGAAGACAGAACTCTGAAGCTTTTCTCCTTTCAGGCGCAACCACGTGTGTGAACAATTATAAAACTGTTTGGATGGCGACAAAATAAACCGATAAATCTGGACAATCATTAAAATAAATAAACTTAATAGACAAAAAATGCTGTATGTTTATTCACCCTATTAAATGATTACAGAATGGAAGGCTCTGGCCAAAGACTCTGGTAATTTATATTGTTTAATTTCATTATGACAATGAGGTTACTGTGATACTGAGCAGACCAGACACTCACTGCACTGTACCTCTGTGCCTGTGGGGGAGAGGGTCTTAGGACCCAGAGAGAGAGGGGAGGGGGGGCTGGGCTCACCTGATAGGTGGATACAGGAGAATGCATGTACGGGGAAATGGAAGTCTGCGCAATCATTCGGTTGGGGGCCATGCTGTAGGGAGACGAGTAGAACCTGCAACCCAATAAAGGTAGTTGTTTGATATTAGCAAGCTCAAGACGCTTCTCATATTGAAAATTACAATAGGGTGAAACATACCCGTTCTGTAAGGCTGGGGTGGGGTCATAGGTCAACGTCATTCCTCCCTGTGACAGGAAGAGAACAGGATTCACACAGTCCTCTGAATATGAACATGAAGAGTGAATATGCTTAAGCTCATCTAGATTGATGACATTTCCCAGCATCTGGCCTCTAAGGAGCATGACTTGCTTGTGTGTGACCCCTTACTGTACACACCTGCAATCAGGTGGGAAGAAGCTGGAATATTCACACAAGGTCCTGCAGTGAATCAATCAATCTACGGCTAATGAAATTCTGGGGCAAACTTCAGTTCCATTGGTCTGTTTGGACTCCAAAGGTCAAGCTGTCAGGTTAAAGTTTGTCTAGGCTGTGACGAGCCGTGCCCAAACTCACTGTCTCCCCGTCCCTGGTCCAAGGCCGCCCGTTCGGCTGATACTTCCCCTGACTCTGACGCTTCTTCTGTCCTCCGTCGGCAAACTTACACAACAGGGGCTCCGTGGGCACTACGAATGGAGAGAAAAGAAGAGGAAGAGGAGGCGGAGGAGGAGGAGGACAGGGTTCATTTTAGATGTGAATCTCAATAAAGGGCAGGAGGGGTATCTTATAAAAGCAAAAAAAGAGAGAATAAAGAGAGAAAAAAAATCTGTACCTGGCACACCGGGTGGAGTCTTTATATATTTGCCATTAAAATGTTGAATGATGGTCTCACATTTCTCTGTTGACTCCATCCTATTAAGCAGACCGTAAAAGGCACATTAAAATGAACCAGCGTAATGGCATACTGATGATTTTTTCTGGCAGCTTGTGTGGATGAAGAATGCTGTGTCATAAAAAATAAGCCTCACCCATGGCTGATAATTTTACACTCAGGCTGTGATAATGGATGTGAGCATGAATATGACAAGAGAGTGGAAATAAAACACACCCTCAAAAGTAAATAAGAAGGACTGGCAGCTCATTTCAGTAAAACGCAGTTGCCATTGAAGGGGATCAATTATTTAGTAATTGCTAAGCTTGGTATACTATGCTGATTTTAACTACATGTTTTTTAATAGCATTTTGCTACAAAGACGTCATTAACTCCAGAAATTGCATCAGCCTCATGTCTAGTTTTCTCAGACATCGGATACGTGTGTTTATTAGCTCAGATAAGGTTAGAGATACATTCTGCTCCTGGCAGCATAAGGCAGGTGTTCAGTGAGGCAGGTGTGCACTCAAGGCCCAACTGCTCTGGGGTGAGTTTCTAGAAAGCGCCTTTGCTATCTTCCCCCGCAAAACTCAATCAGTTTTGCCATAAGGTGAAACGGTATGACAGCCAAGATAACAACAGAACACAGCAAGGATGCTTTCTAGAAATTTCACCTTTGATTGTCCTGTGTGTTTTGTGCCTTGTTCACCAGCAGGGGGCCTGACAGCGACAGAGGGTGCTCACCCACAAACAAAAAAAAAGGGTGCTCACCTGGCAAAGCCCACACCGCGGCTGGTGCCGTTGGCGTCTCGGAGGATGCGGGTGGAGATGACCTGGCTGAAGGGCTTGAGCATGCTCTCCAGCTCCTGCTCGTCCATGGACAGCGGCAGGTTGGAGATGTACAGGTTGGTGGGGTCCTGCTCCTGTTGCTGAGGGGGTAGGGGGCGGGGGGACAGGGGGGGACAGTTTGGATGTCTGCATTAGAGGGCTGCAGAGTCTGTACTACACAACTACTCTGTTGAAAGATTTAAACCGTGAGACATAGTGTTTCTAACCGAGGTGGAAATATGATTAGGACAGAGAGCGTATGTAGTCTGTCAGGTTAGTCTGTAAATCTAACAGGACTGTTGTTCCCTCAAGGGGATGTAGGGTGTACTTTCCCAAAGATGTATGGCCGTATTCTAGACATTTCAAAGTCAAACGTCTGCTTCCATAAACCTAAGTGTGACATGTTTTCCCAGATCTGCAATTTGACAAAGAGCAAGCAGAATTCCAACGACAGGACTCCGGGTGTTGAGCTGAAAACGCTGCTTGAGTTATTTGAGTCTGGAGATATGAAAGCCATAAAAGAGGAACATTCCACAGTCTGGAAAAAAGCAAACGCGCACACACACACACACACACACACACACACACACACACACACACACACACACACACACACACACACACACACACAGCGCTCTCAATA
>JAVQKI010154648.1:0-14050 GCA_036025975.1 Nematalosa erebi
AAGTAACTTTGTCTGCAACAAGGAGAGAGCTATTTCTCAGACACCCCCCACCCACACACACACCCCCCCCCCCCCCCCCCCAAAAAAAAAAACACGTAAGATTTTCTGCTGCTGCAGGATGATGGATCTGATGGCGTGTCTGTTAAAGCTGTGCGGGATAATGCCAGTGCCCAAGCCACCTAACAACCATTCTTCTGCACTCCTACGAGAAAAAATATATGGTAACTTGGAGACAAAGACAAACCGGAGCAAGAATTTGAGAGGGAGAGGTGATCACTGCTTGATGGAGCAGCCAATTCCGCGTAACACTCTAACAGAGACAGAAAAATCAGTCTTGCTCTCCGAAACTGCCATCCACCTGAGTGAAAGTGTTGAGGGTGCCAAAATATGCTAATGCTAAGAAAAACAAACAACCAAACACAGCATAAAAGAAACAAACCTAAAACAAAAAAAACAAACAGGTGAAGAAAAGCAAAACAGCCCCGGGAAAGAACATAGTGTCTCTAACTTGAGTTCTGACGGTCTGCTGGAGTCTGGCTATGTGTGCCATGCGTGCAAGAGGAGAAAGGGGAAACATACCAGCGGAGATTTGCACAGGTAAACTGAGTAGCGTGTTTTGCAGCCCTTGCCTCCGGGTAGTAAGGCTTGAAGAGGGTGTGTGTGAGTGTGTGTGCGTGTGTTTGGAAGGTGGGGGTTGGCAATTATGTGCATCGTTTCAGAACGGCTCTGTCATGACGAGCAATCTCTCCCAAGTGACAGTCGACACGTGTTTGTTTTCAGTGATTATTGAGCCTTTTGAAATGGGAGGAATGCTAATCCTTGTTGGAAAACAAGCACAGAAGTGAGCCTCACCCCACCACCTAGGGCAAGCTTACCCTGCAAAGCCTTCGCCCAGCAGATAAGCGGGCTGGGTTATACAACTTCAGCCCGCTACACTGTGTGTGCGTGTGTGTGTGTGTGTGTGTGTGTGTGTGTGTGTGTGTATGTGTAAAGGTGTGTTTGTGCGTGTGTGTGTGTGTTCATTTTTACCCCTCTTCATCACTGTCTGCTCCAATAGGCTTTGAACAAAGAAAACATTCCCAGTGAAAAACCCGGTCAGATCTCTATCTATCTATTACACTGTGCAGCAGAATGACTCAACAGAGTTAAGCCACCCCGGTCACCAAAATGCCATTCCCATTGCTCATCCTTTGTCTCTGTTATTTTTTTTACCATTTCATTGCTATATATTTTATGTCCTTGGTAAAGCTCCTCTCATTGTCCCTGCATCAGTACATCAACCCGACCAGGGCCAAGGGTCTGTCCTTAGATTCATACTATCCATCAGCTTGCTCAGTGAGCACCCGGAAAGGTCAGAATAAGGGGAGAAACACATCTTCAAAGTGTTGCTAAGAGGACAAGGCCCTTTCCTTCCCACACCGCATTCTTGGTGTAAAATCAACTGATGTAATAGAATGATGCAGCATTTTCAGAAAACTTTCCTGGACAGCTCAATTCTGCTCAAACCAGTTGTTCCTCTTTTCACTTATAAAGTGACAGACAAACAAATAAATAACATGCATTGGATGTGATAAGAAAACAGAACGACAGGGGCTAACACAACTTTCAAGGCCACTTCCTCTCCACGTCGTCACAAATCACCCCATGTTCAACTTCTCCGCTCAAAACCCCCCTGGCACGCCGACACGCTTTGGGGAAGAAAAAAAAAAAGACGCTCACTCGCAACATTGATTTGTTTCTTGGGTTGTTTGCGGCTTCAGCCAAATTCTATGGAATTTCAAATGCTGGGCAGAAGTCAAATATTTATAATTTCCAGACTCATCTTGTCCTTTCCACGCAGACCCTCCCAGTCCAAATGCAGCTCATCATCCCTGCCCTGTTGGAGCTTGAACTGCAGAGTTCATGCGCAGTCAGCTCAGGCCTGACCCCTGAGTGGGAGAACTGCCCTGGCCTCGCCTCATACACGCTTATGCAAGCTCAACTCCAGGGCCAGATTGAAAGCGCAGCGAAACAAAACATGCTTTGCAGTGCAAATAACACATCCCTGTTTTCAAACTTTCCAAACACGCTCTGCACGGCACGGCATGGCATAGACAGATCTTGCCTTTCCACAGGCATGCTTCAGCAAACAGCTCTGGAGGCGTCTGTCTGGAAGAGAGCGTGACTGATCGAATGACTGACCGAATGACTGACCTTGCACTTTGACCTGGTTGCTGGCGCAGGCAGGGCAGTGCATCACGTCAAATTCCTCGGCCTGGTGCATGGAGTAATCAGTGCTGGCCACCACCAGACGGTCGCCAGCCTTCCAGCCCTGGGCCTCGTCAGCCAGCTCCAGGATGCTGGAGTTGGACAGCATGTCAACGGTGATGGACGCCTGTGGGCGAACTGTGGAGAAATAGCGAGAAGGGGAGATAGAGATAGAGTAAAATGAGAAAATGTCATCTTAATACTGTGAGACACAGAGAGAGAGAGAGAGAGAGAGAGAGAGAGAGAGACAAAACAACACAAAATTCTGTGGAACCTGCCATAAATGTGATCTTCGGAATAATCACAGTGAGGCCAATTAGCTGTGAATCAGCAGTTACTAGGCAACTGCTGAAATTTAGCTTTCAAAACATAGCCAAAATGTGAGGTTGGAGACAGCTGGGCTATATAGTGCACAAGGCTCCCAAACTGCCATAATCTCTAGTCATTGTAGCGCGATGAAGCTCTAATTCAGAACAACAAGCACATACATCAGTCTCATAATTCAATGTCAACAGGAAAAAAAATACAATCGAGTGATGCAGTAAAAAAGCATTTTTGTCTTTGTGGGCATGACAGACGTTTGTGTGTGTGTGTTTACACAGACTTAGTGACAGATGGGTGGAAAGTGAGGCGCTAGGGCCGTGACAGAGTCTAGCGTCTCCACAGGCTGGTGCTGGCTCAGATGCAGACTTTAAAACAACCCTTATGATCACTGCAAGGCTGAGATAAAACTAAAGTTCAGGAGGCTTCAGCAAATCAAACTTGTGCTATAAAGGAGATTCACGCACACGCACACGCACATGCACACGCACACACACACACAGGCACACACACACACGCACACACACACACACACACACACTCACACACAGACACAGACACACACACACACAGACACACACACACGCACACAATCGATCACAAGCTGGATTCTCAGAACATGCCCTGTCTGTCTGTTTAAAGGCATTTGCTAAATAAATAAATGAAAATCTTCAACAACAAGGGCACTGAATCTGCGCTTGGATTTGCTTCGTCTCTTTATTATTCCAAGTTTGTGTTTGTGTGTGTGTGTGTCAGCGAATAAAGTCAGTAAAGTGACTAGTGGCTGTCTTGGGTCTCGAGTCCAGCTGGCGTTGAGGAGGCAAACACAGCTGAGAGGGATGAGTGGAACGACTGTACAGGAATCCTACCACAGACGAGTGGAAGAGAAGAGAAGAGAAAAGAAGACAGGGGGAGGAGGATGTGGGTGGCCAGTGGAAAACTTACATACTGTACAGTAGTAGATGAGATTAGCACATGCTTGTGTGTGACATGTGATTCGATTAGGAGTTAGGAGGAGCATGTGAGGCCAAGGGGTTATGTGGACAAAAAAGCTTCTGTTGGAGTTTTCCTGTACAACCTCCCATAAATAATAGTCTGAGCACAGCGGTGGCCATATATTTCAAACTAGCAAAGCATCAAGCATTGAGTTTTATTACTGGAGTGTGAGACCACATGAGACAGAGAGAGAGGAAGAAAGAAAGAAAGGGAAAGGAAAGAGAGAGAAAGAAAGAGAGAGAGACGGTGACCAAGGAAGGAGTGTGCACTGCAGTAGGTTGTTCTGCTCTCACTTGGTGAACAGAGGGAAACCACATGCCTATACCTAACCAAAAGCACTATAGACAGCTACCCACTCAATCTCTTCACTGGGATTCTTAGGAAAATCTCACTTCTTTTGGTCTTCTGAAAAAATCCCCTAGCTGTTTTCAGTGCTTAAAAAGGATTCAGTCTTCTTCTTCTCGTCTTTGAGTTAGTCCAAAACACATGCATGACTGCCTGAACCCAGTGTGACTTCCCCATGTCCTGGGGAACAGACCTATAACACTGTGTAAAAATGCTTGCCCTGCCCATTTAGAAAAGCTCTGCGGTTGTTCTGCAGTGCAGTGCCTGATGGGAAATCAATGGGGACTCAAACTGTGGCCAAGCGGGAGTTGCATTAGTCTCCCGCTCCGCTCCTCTCCTCGCTCCGCTGTGCTGGCGGCGCGCGAGAGTGATTTGGCGTGAGAAAGTCTCGTCCAGCTGCAGGTCTGACCACCGCTGCAACGAGATGAGACCCCAGAGGCTTTGATTGGCTGTGCCTGAGTAGATACACAACACAACGGGGGAAGGAAGGTGCGACGGTTGGTGTGGAGTGGGATGGGGGCTAGGATGCAAATTCTGCACTGGAGGTAAACATGCGCGTTTACACGCTTGTACCTGACTTCCTTAGCATTGTTACATGAGATGTTATCACATCCTTTTAGATAATTGAAACTCCTGAAGGTCAGGAACTCGAGTTTCCACCTTCCCCTGCAGCGGAACAACCTGATTGAGCTGGAATATAATTCCCTAAAGATGCTTCTCATTCCAGCGCAGCAACATTGGCTTGTTTGCACAGAATCAACATGTTGGCACCCTTCTGCCCTTGACATCCTAGCCTTTTGCCCTCCAAGCTCCTTGGGGTGGTGGAGCCTGAACTCCTCACTACCTCCACACGCATGCCAAGTTTCCTAGACCGCAGATCCGTGTTTCACCCGAGGGTGTGTGTGTGTGTAGGGGGAGTTGTATAGATGGGGGTTTGGGGGGTGAGTGGGTGGATAGGAGCAGTATGGGGGGAATGGTTGTTATGTAGGAGACATGCGATCCATTGACAAGCCGAGAGTCTGGCAAGCCCAGGCAAAAGAAAAGAGCAGGCAAAGTTTCTAAACCTCAGAATTTACCCCCCCCCCCCCTTTCCTTCTCTCCTCATCTCCAAATCTCCAACACCCCCACCTCCCACCCACCCCCCAAGCCCCTTTAGCCAATGCAAATTTCCCTGATTACAGCCCTAGACGTGAAGTGGTGGAGACAGATGAAGCGTGGCGGTGCTTCCCCGCTCGTGCCAAAGCCCCCAGTTCCAAAATTCCACACATACCCAGCTTTCCGCAGAGAAAGCGCACTCTGTAGTTGTGACACAGGCCGTCCGGCTGGTCCTTGTTCAAGCACACAAAGCCGTAGCTCTTGTCGTTCTTGGAGAAGATCTCGCCGGTCATGTTAGCAGGGATGCCGTCATGGGTCTCGGCCTGCAGCAGAGGAGAGAAGGGGAGCGAGGGCAACGAGTTAACGAGCGCTCCGCAAGCTCACCAAGATTCAGCCACAGTTAATTTCGGCCAAATCATACTCGGTATAAATCACTGCGGTTAAGTCATCAGGGATGGATTGACTGTCTCACTGTGAAACAGAAATAAGAATAGAATAGCTCTCAAGAATGGGAGGCTGTGCACTGGGTTGATGGCACAAACACTATTTGGGTCAGAGGCGTGGCAGAACTAGGATCTAGGTCAACTTTTGTGTTTAAACATACAGTTTTCCAACATGCCTGTTTCTTACATCACTACAGAAGACTGTTTGTTTATGTGTTTGTATCTGATGCTTTGTGCTAGTGTGTATGTATGTGTGTGTGCTTGTGTACAGTATGTGTGTGCGTGCACGCCTGGGCATATGCGTGTGAGTGTGTGTGTGTGTGTGTGTGTGTGTGTGTGTATATGTGTGTGCGCATCTGGGTAAGTTTGTGTGTGTATGTGTATGTGTGTGTGTGTTTGTGTGTGTGTGTTTGTGTGTACCTCCATGTCCAGTGGGTTGCTGCACAGTCGCTCTGGGAAAGCCTTGTGGAGATCAGAGAGCTTCTCCCAGTCTCCAGAGCCCCTTTCATCATCACGGTCAAACCACTCGGTCCACTCCGCCTCTGCAGGGTACACAGACACACCACATAAGAGAACATCGGCACACACAAACAAACCAAAAGACACACATGCACAATAATGCGCATATGCCTGAACACACAAACAAACACACACAAACCCAACTGCCACAACACACAGACACACACACACACACACACACACACACCACCCACGGAGTTCAGTAAGCCCCTGTCTCTGCCCTGTCAGAGAGAGTCCACGTAGATATTAAAGTAATTTGCATCCAGAATTCTGCTCTGTTCCCATTCTGCTTGTCAGAAAGTATTTGTGGGCAAGTAATTGAAGAGCTTTCTCTCCACATTATATTCTGCTTGATGGGCTCCAGCCAACAGGGAATGCTCCTTGCTTTGTTGAGCTGCATTCAAATCAAATGCATTAAAACAGCATTAAAAAAGAGGGAGTGAGAGAGAGAGAGAGAGAGAGAGAGAGAGAGAGAGAGAGAGAGAGAGCGGGTGAGAGAGAGAGAGAGCAAGAGTGAAAGATCCTTGAAAAAAGAGAACCCGTTCACCTCCTGTTTGATCACTAATAATCTCCTGCAGAGTTGGCCTCATTTTAGCAACACTTGATTATGATTATGTATGCGTATAGTAGCCTACAATAACAAGCTCTACACTACGGCCCGTCCTGGTGTGAGCACTGAGATTAGACAAGAGCTTACATGTCAATACAGACCCTTGAGAAACCGTCTGAAATGGTCACAAGAAGCCTTAACTCAACGACTAATCCATATCCTCTTCCATTCCCGTCTCTTTCAAGACTGCCATTATCTGTCATTTACTTTGGATCGGTTGTAACTGTATGGGCCTGCATTTTTTTGAACAGAGACTTAATGTATGCTATCGACAAGCAATTTCGCACTGCACATAAACAGAAAAAGCCCTTGGGCTCCGCCACCTGTAATGAATGTATACTTGAGGACTATTAGTTCTAAAAGCAGACAGGCTGAAGGATGTCAACGATGTTGGGTGAGTGGAGGTGCTAGCTGTGTACTTTACCTTGCACCCACTGACTGGTTGTGGTGATGGTGAAGTGCTCGCCGTAGCCTGTTTGGAAGATACGCGAGCTCTTGGCCTCTGAAGACGCCTTGGTGCCTGTGGCAGAGTGAAAACACACACACACACACACACACACACACACACGTACATTGTACAGACACACAGACATATACACACACACACACACACACACACACACACACACACACACACACACAGAGCCTCAGCATATTTGGACTGATCTCTGGGCCTCCACAGAGGATGTGTCATATTTGCCTTCTGACACTGGGCAAACAGAGGTGATTAGAGCCTCACCTTGATAGATGGCACGGTCCTCCACAGCCGAGGATGAATCTCCTTTCACTGTGATGAAACTCCACGAATGACTGTAAGCAAGAGAGAGAGAGAGAGAGAGAGAGAGAGAGAGAGAAGGGGGAAGGGAGATAGAGAAGGGGAGAAGGAAAAAGAGAGAGAAAGATGGGGATAAAAAGAAGCAGAAGGGGAGGAAAGAGTGGGATGACAGTGAGCATTGGAGACAGACAGGGAGAGAGACAGAGATGTCTCCATTAAATAAACACTCTGACACTCAGCTCTGTAAATGATGTTGACACAAGGTGTGATTGGCGGCCAGAGGCATTCTGGGTAATTGTAGTTAGGGAGAGAGAAACTACCATCAGCCCCACACTGAGCAGAGCTGAGGCCCTCCTGTACAGACAGCCTGACAACGCCATCAGGTCGTTCTGGCATTCAAAATCTGCTCCGACTGTCAGCCAGGAAAATCAGTTGGATGAGTCAGGCTCTCCCTGCTGACACCCAGAGATTGGTGGGATAAGATCATGGGTTCTGAGTCCTGAGCAGGCAATAACATGCTTTTTAAAAAAAAATGCCCTGGCTTCCTCTCTCTTCCAAGATTTTATAAAGTAGTGGTATGTGCATGCAAATATGCCTTGTGCAAACTGAAGTCACGCAATTATCTCATTGTCGTTTTGCTTCATGATTACTTGCTATTAAAAGTATCCCCCAAAGCCATGTAGGTAATCTTAAGACTTTAAGTTTGATTTGGCATGACTGTGCAGGACTGCAGGCGACATGAGCACCCCCCCCCCCCCCCACACACACACACACACACCCCAAAGGTCCTCTTTCGTGTGGATAATCCATGTGGAAATATTTTAAGGAGAATGTTTGTCAACTTTTCCCCACCCTCCCATGGGCCACAATTCACTCGGCCTGCCATAAACAGAAGCAATTTCGGAACTACCTCAAGAAGCCAGCCAGCCAGCCAGCCAGTCAACCATGATGGGGATTCCGCTGCCAGAGGTCTGGGGCTGGAAGCATCTGCCATAATTGTGACCCCAACAACTCGGCACATGCTTAACACCCAGGACCCAGGTATTGTTATTAACCTAACCAGTGGTACTCTGAAAGTGATTTCAGTGCATTCCATTTGGGTGTGGATGGGTCTAGCCCAATTTAATTTAAAGTAATGAATGCTGTCATGTGGGCGTAAGGAAGGTGAGGATGCTTTTTGGTGAGCTGCCATGTCGCATGCTGTATTGACCTTAATGCTGAATCCATACACAAGTCATTTTTCAAGTGTCTGTGACTTAGCAGGAAGAGATGGAAACACTCGGTGGAACAGAGCAGGATTTGGCCTACCGAAACGCAAATCAATACCCTGCAAGTAAATCTGGGGTTGAGAGGCAGGAGGGAGAGAAAGCCATCTTTCAGCAAGGGATAAATCAAGTTCGGAAAACCTCAAAGTTATTTTGCACTGCCGTGCTAAGCCAGCTCTAGATATTTGAAGGGGGGGGATCATCTGCTTGATCTATCAGGGCTCTTTGCCCCTCTCACACAGGGAGTGAGTAGAGGGCCAAAAGAGATGGGGGGAGAAAGAGAAAGTGAGAGAGAGAGAGAGAGAGAGAGAGAGAGAGAGAGAGAGAATGAAAATGAAAGACACGTACCGGAATCCCAGCCGAGTGAGCTCGCGACTGCCCAATTTGTTAAGCACTTTCTTGGCCGTGTCCTCCAGGTTGTTGGAGCCCTCATCGTTGACCACCATAGCCAGGATCATGCCGTCCTCTACGGCGGAAACGTACTGAGCCAGACGCCGACTCTCGTCTTTGCTGCGATACGTGTCAAACCTGCACAGACACCCAGACAGGTACATCATTAACACTTAAAAGACAAAGAGGAAACTTAAGACAGCCACATCAAAGACAGGAGGTAAAGCGTGAGTCATTCTGAATCACTGAGTGAAAACATACAAATCTTCTAAGAAATGTAAACATTGTACAATTAAGATTAATGCCCTGCAGCTTATACACGTTCAAAGCACAACAACAACCTGCTCACGAATAGGGGCTTTTTTTTCTCTCATCAATCAAGCTGTGTTTTTCATCGCAGACACCTCACCTAATGCATCCCACTGTTGTACCAACCTTTCGTTGTGCAGCACGTTGCCAGTGCTTGGGTCCATGACATGGCAGATGATTCCTCTGTTTCCCCAGCCTCTCTCAAAGTGGTAGCTGTTCTCACTGCCCTCGCCAGGGTGCAGCGTCTTGTTCAGGAACGTCCACGAGAGCTTCTTGGCGCCATGGATCTCCAATATACCCCCTGTGCCTACACCGATGTACTTTCGCCCAAAGTAGCTGTGCCCGATATCAGGATCATCAGATCTGTGCAATATCAGAGAGAAGCCAGCGTTATGACACCATAAATTATGAATCTGCTCTCTCACTCGCTGTCTGGCATGCCTAATTAGAGTCAGTGTTTGTTTTACCTCCCGAAGAGAGATATGGTGAGGTTGCCTTTATATGGGCAGGATGGACTGCCGATGTGCAGCTCTCCCTTGTTCCCAATGAGAATGTGTTTGGCCCGCAGCAAGATAGGTCGATTGGTGTCGGCAATTACAAGCTTTCCTGCAGAAAGAGAATGCTCCCGTGACACAGCCGTCTCCGACTTTTTTTATTTGGTGTTTTTCATGCAAGCGGCATATCAGACTCTTTCCTTTTATGGGGCCATGTTCTGGTCTACTACAGTCACCCACCAAGCAAGCTTTCTTTCACTCGATCTATTTTTTACGAGTGCTGCGCTTCACGGTGGGGGAAATCCTCCTGACACGACTTAGACAAGCCTGAGGTGATCTCAGATGAGTGATTGCCGCTTTGATATTTGGCAGCCCCTAGCACGTGGCAGGAGAGACATTGCTGACTGCTAATGGGAGGAGATGAATCTTTATGGCACTTTTACAGTAAAGTAGACAGCAGAGGGGGGGACAATGGCTGCTTACCCCCGTTGAGAATCTCGATGGAGTGGACGGTGGCCGAGCTGGTCAGGAGGACTTTGCGGCCGTAACCGATGGTGACGCGATGGGCTTCGCTGTGGCCAGGGGTCCATGGCTGCAGGCCCGCCACTTTGTCAGGACACACTGCAAGACACACACACACACACACAAAAACAAAACGTCAACAACACTGACGTATTCAGCCACAGCCTGTCTTCTGCCAGACCACATCTTTTTAAAAACAAGTTCCAGGTAGAGGAGGCAAAACAGCTCTAGCAAGCAGCCATAAAGAATTCATGAATGGGCAACGCAGAAGCTGAACTATTTGTGTCCGACAGAGCTTGTTGATTTTGCTGGGAGAGGGTGCGGAGGTGCCAAGGAGGTCTCAACAGGCATACATGTGTGTGCCAGACTGCCAATGCAAATGCCACCCAGGGACACCCGATGCTGCTGCTGTTGTTGTGGTTAGTGTGTGGTGTGGCTGCAAATCAAGGCAATTGGAGGTCAAAAACAACCGTACAACCAGCTAGGCTTCTACTCTTGGAGTCAAGACACACTGGGTTGACCTTTTGACCTGCCAATTTTGTCATTCACAACAGCAATGCTTTTTTCTGTCAGTGTGGTCTTTAAGTTGGCTTGACTTTGCTTTTTGAGTCTATGTCCTCTTCTCATTTCCACTGACTGCTCAGCCTTTCCACACTCCCCCTCAGTTTCCCTCTCTAGCAAATAACTCTACCATTATTCTTGTGCTAGCGTGAATGCCAAGTGCATTCTGACTCAGTGGTTAATATTCCCACGGAAAACAACTCAATACGTCTGGCCATGGAGCCTCGGAAACACTGAACTTGCGTCTGTTTGTTCTGTTTTCTATTTTGTTTCGCGAAACAGACACAGTGAACCCAGACTGAACTCAGACAGGTAAACCAAGAGTCAAAGTCAATCAGAGAGTTAAGAGTTAAAGAGAGACTCTGATAACAATTAGAGAAGCCATTCATTCTTCATGCTGATTTTGTAAATCTTCAAAGCCTTCATGTTTGGACTGACTCCTTAAAGAGAGATTATAGCAGAAAATTCCAACAATTCTAAGACCCAGAATAATATCATTTGAAATGTATTGTCTAGGCAGTCAGTACAGAGTCTGGCTCATGTGCGTACAATCCCAGCAGCAGTCTTCTGACAAAGCGAAAGGGACCACCAGCACCATACAATGCCACAACTGATTTGATTCAGTGAACACAGGCATGTCGACATGCAAACAATCGTGCAGCTCCATTAGAAGCATGCCATATTTACTTAGCTGCTTTACAGCAGCAAACAGCTAAACCAGGGGACAGAGATAAACAATAGCACCATAGCACCACTGTAGACACTCTCGAGTCCATATTGATTTTTTTACATTTTTTTTTTTTTTTACTTTTTTATCCTTGCTCCACATTTCAGCTTCAAGAAAGGCAGTGGGCCCAGTCATGTTTGCAATTAGAGAGAAACAACAAAATGTTCTGAATGACTTCTGTTTGCAATTACAATAAAAAATTGCTTTTTTGGTTGAGAGGGGCATTTGGGGGGTGTGTGTTGGGGGGGACTGACACAAACAAAGAAGAGAGCAAAACAAATAGGCCACTCTATTTATATGTGGCCATAAATATGAGGCAGTGTGCCACGGCTAAGTGTGGCCTCCGTGCTTTGAGGTCAGCCCCTCCACGCTGGGGTAAAATTAAAACTGGAGCTGCAGGAGATGAGGCCACAGACTCTGGAGGAGAGCCAAGGCTGCTCAGCTGGAGCCAACAGGGGAGAATCTCTTTCTGTGTCTGCTTTTCCCATACGTGGCAGCAGCAGGAACGGGAGCAGAAGAACTGACACAACACAGCACAACACAACACAGATGAGCTCAGCAGTGTACAGACACATAACCACCAGCAGACAAAAATGAAGAAAGCTGATTCACAGGCTCACAGCACTTAACCAGGAGCTCTCTCCCATTCAGCCCCATTTCTTTCCCTACACAGCACAACAAACCATTTAGTAGGAGGCTGAAGAGCAACATTCATCTAGCGCACTGCTAGCTTCTGTTTGCTGGGCTGCTGAATCGAGGTAGCAGATTTAATAAGGACACTCGAGGACGTGTAGGACACTCCAGGCTGCATGACTGATTATATTTCTCCAGCCACATATGCCACCCTGCATCGATCCCCTCCAGCTGCACTAAGCTCCTTTTCCTGGGTGAAATCAAGATGTAATAATAAAGACTCCCTGAGCCTGCACAGTCCCCAGCAAAAACATAATATCACATTGGTCTATGAACATCGGAGTGCTACAGCGGGGCTTTTAGAGACCTGTCACTATTTGACAACCAGCCGTAGATCCACAGCTCCACACTTCTGCAACTAGGATGCCAGTTTAAGGCTTGAGCAGTTCCATAGGCAGCAGCTACCTGCTGAGTGTCTACCCACTCATCACTATGCCACACACACACACATACACACACACACACACACACACACACACACACAGAAAAATGCCCAGATACCTTCCCCAGCTTGTTCCTTTAGTCACAGTCAGGCAATGTCTAATCCACATTAGAACTCACCTAATTTGGCTTGTTCCCTTTGGTGCTACTGGCTTACTTGCCTGAGTGATAAGCATGGACAGGGTGGCACTGGCTTACCAGCCTGAGTGATGGGCATGGTGGTAGTGGTATACCAGATTCAGTGATGTGCTTGGGCTGAGTGGCATTGGCTTATTAGCCAGAGTGAGGGGCATAAGCATGGTGCCACTGGCTCACCAGCCTAAGTGATGGGCATGAGCATGGTGGTACTTGGATCACCAGCTTGAGTGATGGCCATAAGCACGGTGGTACTTGGATCACCAGCTTGAGTGATGGCCATAAGCATGGTGGTACTTGGATCACCAGCTTGAGTGATGGTCATGAGCATAGTGGTACATAGATTCTGGAGCAGGTCTCTTTTTCTCAACTCCTGAGAGTGCTGGACCATCAAATAGTTCATACTAGTAAAAAAAACGAAGACGGTGCACTTTTATGTGTTACGCATATATTCTTTTTACTTGTACAAACATGCTTTGGCACACTGAACAAGGCAACACCGAAACACGTTTGTGTAAATAAAAGAATACATGCAAAGAGCTGCCTCTTTGTTGTTAATTTTTACTAGCATGAGCATGGAGGCACTGGCTCACCAGCCTGAGTGATGGGCAAGGTGGCACTGGCTTACCAGCCTGAGTGATGGGCAAGGTGGCACTGACTCCCCAGCCTGAGTGATGGGCAAGGGGGTACTGGCTCACCAGCCTGAGTGATGAACATGGTGGTACTGGCTCACCAGCCTGAGTGATGAACATGGTGGTACTGGCTTACCAGCCTGAGTGATGGGCACAGATAGGGTGATGCAAAGCAGAAACAGCAGCGGAGTGACACAGCTCTTCATCTTTCAGCTCCAGAGGTCTGGTCAGAACCGGCAGCTTCTCAAGGCACCTGAAATGAAAGGAAATAAGAGAGTGTGTACATGAGAGACTGAGGGATGGAGCCAAGGACTTTAAGGAGATGGCAGTGTCACAATTTGCTTCTGGAAAAAAGAGGACTGCTGTTGTAAAAAACACTGAGAAAAAAGTGTGCTCTGACTTTCTTTCCCGCTCTCTCACTCTCTAGGGAGAGGGAGATATTTGTAAGTGGTGTGCATATGAAAAGATCAGGGAGTTACTTTGCTTAAATCTTTACAAATCTTTAAGGGATCGCAAAATCAAACAGGGGA
>JAVQKI010154746.1:0-11193 GCA_036025975.1 Nematalosa erebi
AGTTTCAAACTTCAACAGAATCCAAGCCTCCAGTAAGAAATCGTTTGTCAATTACTGAAGTTCCAGACCCTCTGTGCGAACGAAGTGGAGTACGAGGGACAGGCAAGGCCAGGCTAGAGCAATGCAGAACTAAGATATTTTGTGCGATTTTGAGGAAATTGGCTAAGTTAGTTGCCGAGTGAAATTTGTACTTGGGCATTGCTTAAACAAGCGTACGTTTTTGGAGGAAGCAGAGAAACACCCACCTACGGCAAACTTCTACCGTCTGCTGTTGTCAATGAACGTATTTATTGACCATCAGGCATTGACCTTTGCTACTCCCAGCTGTTTGGACGAAAGCACGTCTTCCTCATCCTATTATGTTTTCGACACAGCGTCACATGTGCTGTTTTGCTGTTGTATTTTGTTGTGACAGCAAATTCCCAGGCATTCTCCTTCAGTCCATACACCAAAGAAGTATTGCTTTGTCCCCAGCATTAAACCTGCAGTAGCAGGTGCACACGCAGTGTGTACAGTATGCAAAACAAGATTTGTATCAGTGACATGTATGCCATAAACAGATCTGCATTTGCCCTTTTGACACATTTCCACACACAACACACACTGAGCTGGCACATAAAATAAAAATAGGGTTAAGGTGTGACATCAGCGGATATTTGCTGACATAGTGGTTAACCACTGCAGTTGCAGTCAAAGTAACTGAAATGCAACATTGAAAATTAAAGAAGATTGTAGAGGATGTTGATTTTAAAAGTAGTCTCTGTATCTTAGTAAGAATGTTGTGGAGCAACATTAACCTTGTGTCATCATGGTTACTTCATACATACTCTGATAGGACATTGTAAGGTATTGATGATATGCCTCTTGATAAGTAGGTCAGCATGTTGATCAGCACCTTATTACTTTTTGTAGGATCCTCTAGAGTCCTCTTTAGGTCTCTGTATGACTTCTCTGCATGGGGATTTTGGAGGTGTGTAACAGCGTTCTACAGGGTCCACTTCCTGGAATGCTTCTGTGTACTTTAGATGCTAGCCTATGTGCTCTTGCTGCAGGGGAGGGGTGAGGTTGTGTGGTCTGGCTGTTCCGAAAGTGCTTTTAGTGCTGTCTGATGCCTATCTGTGATGTGATTCCCATGTTGATGGTGTCCATTGCAAATCTGGTTGTCCAACAAAACCGCAGTCACCAAACTGAGCTACCTATGGGTACTTATAGGATGTTCTCAGTGGAAAGCGGTTCTGCAGCAGATTGCATAGGCAAGGTGTGGGAGAACCTGCTCATTCAGAAGCTTTTGTCCTTCCATTGAGTCAATGTTCTCCAGTGTTCCATTGTTCTGGTTTGCTACAGGCTTGATTTGTGTGTCTGGAGGTCCAACCCATTTCTGGATAGGGAAGACCTGGTCGTTCTTCAGAAAAATGTGGAGTCTCTTGTGTACTGTAGATTATTGGAGGTCCTCTATTTATGGAAGCTGCTGTCAATAAAGCACGATATCTCTGTTGAGAACACAGCTCTGTCCCCTCCCTCATGACTGTAAAACTTAAAGTGTGACCGCCCACCTCAGTTCAGTGCGGTCCCTGGGAATGCTTGCTGACGAGAGACACCACAAATCACGTGTAACGTCCTGTTCAGGCGGTCTCCACCACCTCCTTCAACATCCCCCCGCTCCCCCGTCCCCTTCAATACTTGCTCTCCGCCACCACCATCATGTCCGGTTGGCCTGCTAGTCGTCACTGAACCGTTAAATTAACTACAGCCCCCACAATGCCGCAAACTATGAATATCACTGGCAGAATTGGGCTACGCAGAGAGAGAGAGAGAGAGAGAGAGAGAGAGAAAGAGAGAGGGAGAGAGCCAGAGCGAACGAGACAGACAGAGAGTGAGAGAGAGAGAGGGATGAAGGAGGGGAAAAAAAAAAAAAAAGCATTGCATGGAAACTAAGTGTGCCACTGTGCTCCTGGGCCAAAGCGGTGCAGGTCACATGGGCACCTCTCACATTGCATCCAAGTCACATCGAGCCACAACAAGCCTCATTTAGATTCGAAAGCCCTCACCTCACCAGGAAAGAGTGGACTCAGGTTTCCACGACACAAAGCTCCCACCATGGGAAGTTCTCTATCGCTATAGATTTCACAAGGGGCAAGGTTGAATGGGGTGGTGGTGGTAATTGATTTGAGTAAAGAGCTACCTGTTATTTTTTAATGGAGGATATTTGGCAGGAGCATGGTCCTGCTTGACCTGCTGTGGCCTTTCTCAGCATCAGATGAACTGAGAGCAGTGATCTACTGATGTTGTAGCTCAGTACTGTAACAAGGGGCCTGGTTCTTTATAGATCTGTACTGTACGTAGTTCTCATGAAGTTGGTAGACCTGCTGTAGTCATGTATATTCATGGGTTTGCTCTGCCTCCGTCAGTGTAACATAGAAGGTAACTTCTTCTGTTAGCTGACTGTTATCAGAGCGTAGGATCAGATTGCCCTTAGTGGAATCATTGCACTAAGAATGGAAATGGATAGATCTGTCTGCATTTACATTTGTGCATTCAGCAGACGCTTTTATCCAAAGCGACTTACATTTTTGTTGACTATCAATTACATCATGGCCAGTCTCCTCTAGAGCAACTTGGGGTTAAGTGCCTTGCTCAAGGGCACAACGGTGGCTTCAGGGGTTTGGCCCCACACCGCACACTAGCCAGGTTTCTTAACCGCTACGCCACCGCTGCCCTAGAATCTAGAAGGTAAAGATTTGAAAGCTGGCACAACCGCTAGTCTTGCATCAAATAGGTCTGCCAAAGCTGCCTTGCTCACTTTACTTTCAGTGCTGACTCCTTTCCCACTGCTCTCTCAAACCCACGGCATTAAGCTATTATTTATCATGTGCCCTTTATTCCTTTGACACTATCCACAGCTTGCTGTAGAGTGGGGGCATGGCCGACCAGCTCAGACTCACCTTTGTCACTGTCTGCTCAATGGAACACTCATCTGCCTCAGAGCGGTGAGAAGGCACTGCAGCCCAGCACTCTGTAGACCGCAGTACAAAACAATTGTGCCCCTTTTTTTTTGGCAGCCATATTCAGTTGTTGGGGTCAATTTAAAAAGCACAATATGAAGGCCGACAATTGTAGGTTTTGTTTGTAAATTCAGCCCGGGAGTGCAGAGTGGGTCACTTCACTTCCTCACTACTTGACTCTATAGTTGGAAGCCAGACAGCAGTAAAAAAAAAAAAGAGAAAAAAAAAATAAAAAGCTGAAGAGAATGCTGCTAGTTGGGTCACTTAACTCACTTGTGGCACTCCACTCCTTGCCGGCCACATGGTGCCGATGAGTGAGGAGGGAGAGAGAAGACCGAGGTGTCCGGTTCTCACATCTGCCGCGGCCCTGCCACTCGTGACATTCCCCACCCTCTAAACAGACCACAGCTGCAGCCGGGGCCGAGAGTGCCAACTGTGTGGAGAGCGAGCAAGGCATACCACAGTGTCAGCAGTTGCTGCCGCCATTAATATTAGTGATCTTAATCTGAGAGTCTCGTAATTGACCTTCAGTTGACCAAGCAAGGAGTGGTGATTGCTGGCACCCTTTGCGGATTGATTCCCCACCCCCCACTCACAACCTTCCCCCCCACCCTCACCCTTCCTGATATGACTGATCGCCCTCTTGTCTACCCGCAGGTTGTACAAGGAACAAATCAGATTGTGATGAACTGCGCAGACATCGACATCATCACAGCGTCTTTCACGCCCGAAGGAGGTGAAGGTGAGTCCACCCCCCGGGGAAACAGCTGTGGGGTGGGACAAGGCACCGTTGCCACGGCAGCTGGTGACAAACACTCTCCAGGCTCTTAAGGAAGTGTTTGGGGAATGTCGGTTATAGATGTATGTTATAATAAACATTATAGTTACTCAGTCGGGCTTACGCAGCCTTTTGTTGATTAGCTCGTGTTTGTTTTGACAAAAAAAAGAGACCGCACCAGCACTAATAATAATTTTTCCTGTTTGCCGTGCCTGGGCATAGAGCAAGGTTAGCGTAGCCAGGAGAACACATTAGCCGGTGCATCAGAGCATCCTGCACTTAGGAGGCACCACACTGATGCTGTCCTCTTTAATCACCAGACAGACAGGAAGGCAAACACGCTGCTTTGTTTCTTTTGGAAAATAAAAAGCAGCGGTGTCGTCACAGCCGACTCTCACCCAAGCAGTAGGGGCTATTGGCATGCACACAGCGCAGCTCTGTAGCTCATCCAAAATGAATGTGGTCGGCAGCACAACTTTGAGTATCATTAGGACAGATGCTGTCATCGGAACATTAGTTCTGTCTCGTTATTTCTCTAGCAGTGCTTAGTATGTTTCTGACATTAGTATTAGCCTAGCGTCTAAAACAATCAGGAAACCAGCAGAATGGATTGGGAGTGAATTGGGAGTCGCCTTTTTAGGGGAAAGGTGTCACTCATGCTTTTGTCCCTCTCCTTCCTCCAAGTGACAATTGCTTAATACGAGGTAGCATAGGGGAAGGTCCCATGTTATCTGGAACATCAACAAACTGTAACAAAGGCCTTTATAGCGGCCTTTCTAGAGCAGCACAGTAGGGCGCTGTGATTCAGTTGCCACACGGCCATATCATATTTATCTCACCTCTATTAAATGCACCCTGTGCTGTTTGAACATGGTTTGTCCCTGCTGAGTTCCCCTAGAGTGACAGTTTTTGTGTTTTGCGCCACTGTTGCATCTATATATGCCATCGCATATATTTTGGTTAGGTTATAGTATTATAAACCCAAAAGAGAGGGGCCAGCAATGATCATCTTTGGAAAGCCTGGTTGATTGACAAGATGATAAACATGATTTGATACAAAGCACATTGTTTGATGGGGTGGCGACGACAAAGTTGCATTGCTGGTTTTTCCCTATTCAGCGTAGACACAGGTGTGAGTGGTACACTCTTCTCCTTATTTCAAGTAATGGTAGCATCCAAATGACTTTGAAGCAGCTGTTAAGTTCAAACCTGGCAGTGAGTGCCTTTATGGTATGCACATGTGCAACTGTCCTGTGAGTACAGTGTCCTTCTCTTTTCTTGTTCGGCGCAAGCTCTGTGTTGAACCCAAAAGGCAAATGTTGAAGTCTCATTTAACCACTGTGAAGCTACATCAGCCTCAATGATTTATATATATATATATATTTTATTTTTTTTTTTCTTTGTCATTGCTAGAAATAAACGCCACAGGGTTCAACTACCAGAACGAGGATGAGAAAGTCACGTTGTCGTTTCCCAGCGTTCTCCAGAAAGGTAAGTCTGGGAAGGGAAGGGTGGGGGGCGGTATTATTGCACTAATCTCTTTACACTAAAACAATCGTGCCAGTATTGGAGGCCTCCAACACCAGCAGCCTCACATTCAAAACAATCTGCTATCTAAGATTTCGCACCTCCGCTTAATGGAAATTTCCGCTCACACGAGATGCTGCTGTGCCCCCCCCCCCCCCCTTTTTTTATTGTGTGAGCTGTCAACATGTAGAAAGAGACGCTTTGAATGTGGTGGCTGGCAACAAGCTCCATGTCAACAGCACACATCAGTTGCCATAGTCGTGTCCTTGTTAAGAGGCCATTTACGAGACCAACCCAATTTTTTTTTTTTTTAAGTGTTTGAATTTGCCGAGTGGCCGATTGTAAGCTTTCAAAAGACCACGTTTACCACACAACCCCACAAGCAGCTGGTTGGATCTACGACACTACGCACACAATACAGACAGTCTAACCCTGCAGTAGTGTTGTGCAGAAACTGGAGGTTTGACCATGCATTCAAAGCACTTCCTAGACCAGCATGTCTTGTGAATGAAAATTGCAGGAACTGAAAGTGATTTCTACTGTAATGTGATACTATGAGATTTGTCCCTGTTCATGCAGATTCTTTCCTGGCCAGCAACATCATATTAAACAGGTTGTTGTCCATTATGGTGTTGGTGTTATGCATAGATTCAGGTGGCTGTGTTACTAAGGGCCTCCCTCTCTTGTGCCCCCAGGGTCGGGTTCATTGAAGATTGACTTTGTCGGGGAGCTCAACGACAAAATGAAAGGTTTCTACAGGAGTAAATATGCAAGTGCGTCAGGAGAAGTCCGCTATGCTGCTGTGACACAGTTTGAGGTAAGCACAAGCAAACAAACAAACAAACAAAACAAAACAAAACAAGCGAGCAAACAAACGTCCAAACACTAGAAAAGTGCAAACGTGCAGTGACTGTTGTAGAGTTGTGTTGCCATTCTGGCTGGCTTTACTATGGAGTAACCTAAGAGCTCCATGCTAAATGGCAAACCTGGCTGTGTAATGGTAAACCTTGAGTGTCTGGTAATGGTTAACTCCACATGGAGAGAGGAAAGAGGAAGAAAGGATGAAGATCTATATATAGAGTGAGAGTGTGTGTTTGTGTGTGTGTGTTAATGGAGGTTGTGTGCCATCCAGAGATTAGGGCAGCAGTCGATTCAATTAGCAGCAGCAAATGCATAGAATATTCCCCAGTGGATTTGTGATTGTGTGTGCATGCATTTATGTGCATGTGTTGTGCTCTGTGCACGATGCACACACATGCATGTGTTTGGATTTGTTGTGAAGAGGCCAGGCACTCTGGTTCTGGTTCAGGCATGTGCAGTTTGTACTGTCCTGTTTTTCCAATAAACTCCTTCTTGTCACCTTTAACTTACTTGCATCTCTGTCCCTTTGTCTTTCTCTGTAGGCCACGGATGCCCGCCGAGCTTTTCCCTGCTGGGACGAACCCGCCATCAAAGCCACCTTCGACATCACTCTGATCGTTCCCAAGGACCGAGTAGCCTTGTCAAATATGGTACACGCCTGATCTCTGCTCTGCTGCCTGCCAATGGGGAAAGAGGCCCCACATGAGTCAGGGCCCCCCAGACTATTTGAGTCATGTTTCACTGACACACACACGCGCACACACACTCTTGTCTCTCTCTCTGTTCGCTGTCTCTCTCTCCATCTCTCCCTGCAGCTCTTTGCTCTGTGTTTCTCTTGCTCTCTCGCTCCCTCCCTCCCTGCCCCTCTAGGTGTTTCCTGGTCTGATGGTGTGGTCCTGTTTATCCTCTCTCTTTTTTCCCCTCTAACCTTTATCTCCTTCTCCTCCCATCCTTTCTTTTTTCCCTCCTCCCTCTCTCACCCCCCCCCTTTCTCTTCATCTGTGCTTAGTCTTCACCCCCTTTCCCTCTGTCTCTCCCCCAGACAGAGAGAGAAAGAGGGAGAGAGAGAGAGAGAGAGAGAGAGAGTGTAAGCACACGCTTATGTAACACCTGGCCAGAAGGCATTGTGACTCCTGTGACTCGTCCAGCTGAAGGAGCCCAGCTGTCACACTGTTCTTCAGCTCCCAGAGAAAAGTCTTAGGGACATGGCAGATCATAAAAATATAACAACAACCTCTCTCTCTACACACACACACACACACACACACACACACACACACACACACACACACACACACACACACACACACAAACAAACCAAGAACCACATGTAGCATCACAGCGCCGCCTCTTTAAGCCCCATCCACGCCCATGGGAAAGTGCTGGGTTCTCATTACTGGCCGTCTCAGTAGTTACAGGGCCAGCCATCTTCATTTTTTAATCCCAAGAGTGGAAGTGGTTTTGTCAGTCTCTTCTTCTTTTTGCAGTGATGTGGCAGACACGCACACAAACTCACACACATACACACACACAGACATACACACACAAGCGTAAAGCTTACTCAAAAAGCGAGTCGAGCTTTTGCAAACAGCTAATTTGTATGGCTGGGGAGTCTGCTCTGGTGAGCCGTGCTCACTGGTGTTTTATGCACTCCTGTAATTGTGGCCCAGTCGTTTTCCAAACTCGGGAACGCTTAACTGTCACAGACCGGCGTCATACGACGGCCCTGGATCCGTCTGCTGGCTCCGGCCGGGCCGTGTGTGTCTAACCCGGCGAGGAAATGAAAGCTTTAAAAGCTCAGTTTGGAAGGGCAGTTGGAAAGGTGCCTGCAGAGGCTGCTATGGCTGGAATGTCAGTGTTTGTTTTCCATTTCTGTGTGTGTGTGTGTGTGTGTGCGCGCGCGCACGGGCGCGCTCTTATCCTCATGTGCTAACTCTCTCCTTTTCCCGGGTGTCTCTCCTCTCTGCAGAATGTCATTGATCGAAAGCCATATCCAGAAGATGACAGCCTTGTAGAAGTGAAGTTCGCCACCACGCCCATCATGTCCACGTACCTCGTGGCGTTCGTCATCGGCGAGTACGACTTCGTGGAGAGCCTGTCGTCGGACGGCGTGACGGTGCGCGTCTACACACCCGTGGGGAAGGCGGAGCAAGGGAAATTTGCACTGGAGGTACGTCAGACCGCGCTGGCCACGCCCCCCACGGTTCCATCTCGGAGTAGCAGGCGCATGATCTCAGAACGTAATATTAGCATAGCGTAGCGATGAGGGAAAGAATGTGAGTATTTCTTCTCAGTTAGCGGAGCTTATCGGGCGCCCTGAGAGATCTGTTTCGTAGGGTAAGCCCTTTTTCAGGCCGCTCTCCTCCTGAGTCATTAGCTGTGATGGTCAGACCTTAGCGCAGTGCTGCACTGCCTGCAGTCCTAAGCCTGAGATAATACTCCCAGAAGGGCTACCTGTTCAGACATGGACAGACAGGAGGGAGGGAGGGAGGGAGGGAGGGAGAGAGAGATAGGGAGGGAGGGAGAGTTTGATGGCCTGGGGAGATGCAGAGGAAATGAGGAGTGTGTGTAATCTGCAGGTCAGTGGAAATGCCAGTGGGCCTTACAGCTTCTATTCTGCATAATCATGCTACTGAACTATTTCATAGAAGAACGAGTCATGTGTTGAAAGTGATGCACAGTTATATATATATATATATATGTATATGTGTGTATATATTTATGTATGTATATATGTTTATATGCATATGTGTTTGTGTAAAACTTGTGGTGGAGGTTCTTGCTTGTAAATGGTTCTTTACACTGCTGTCTGATCTGACCCCCCCCCCCCCCCAATCTTCCTCTGCTAGGTTGCTACAAAGACCTTACCCTTCTACAAAGACTACTTCAATGTTCCTTATCCGTTGCCTAAAATTGATCTTATAGCTATTGCTGATTTTGCTGCTGGTGAGTGCGATGGCATCTACCTTACCTTACCTCACCTTTCAATAAACACGCCTTGCTTCTGATTCGCTAACCAACAGCAAGTGATGCACTCACTCACAAATGTTTTTGTCTTCATCTCCATTAGGTGCCATGGAAAACTGGGGCCTTGTTACTTACAGGTGGGTCGGTTTACGGGAGTCTTGCATGAAATTCACCACAGCAGCTAGACTTTGCACCCTGGTCAGACAACCCATTTAGCAAACACTCCACAGAGAGAGGGAGAGAGAGGGAGAGAAAGAGAGGGAGGAGAGGCAAAGTAAGCCCAACAGAGCGGGAGCTACAGTGCTTGATGGCAAATAGAGTGGCTAAGCCCATCAGATGGATGATACCCTAAGCGCAGATTAAAATGAGACATTTGTTAAATACAGAGGCTGGAGTTGCAGCGAGTCCCCAGTCAGGGGTGGGACAGGGCTGTCTGATGTGATTGAGGTGGATATCAGAGCAGATGTGCAATGTGTGCCAGACCACGCGAGGACATGCTGATCTGTCTGATTTAGAACAGGGTGTATAGGAGCCCAGTTAGAAATTTTGTATGTGACGGGGCATTCTTCTTCCCCCGAAGGCATATTAACTTCCTGAATGTCACATTTAATATTTGACCAAGGGGAAGTGAATGGCATTTCCCTACTATTCAGATTGAAATATTCAGCGTTCTAAGCATTTAACTTTAATAAACATTTGTGCCTAGTAGATGTCACAGTATTTAAAATGTCTAGAACCTGTATCTGTCAGAGGACATGGGCAGTTTCATGCGCAATAAATTTGGAATACTCACACAAAAGTCTGAAAGAGGCCAGTCACTATTGACTTACAGTACATAGAGTATACTGATATACACACAGCTTGGTGGACAGATCATCCATTCCTCACCAAGCCACTCACAATATTAGGGCCTGCCCACTTGCAGCGCCTTTTTTTAATACAAATTCTGTGAGCTTCATCGTTCAGAGTGATGAGGGCCTTCAACAGAAAAAAGATGTCTGTAGAGACGTTTTTTTTACCGCATTGGTCAGCAAACAAAAGCATGAACTGTAATTCCTAGAGGGATGAAATAATTCACTCACGTGAGCTCATTTTGTTTGTCAAGGTCATATTTGATCAGCTGAGTCCTGCATGACTGCTGCCTTTTCAGTATTTTGTTGGCTAGTTAGTTATCATGAAGCAACATTCTACAAATGACATGCTTGTAGATGGTTTTGGCAACCTAGCAACAGTAAACACTTGAACAAAGCGCTCAGAAAATTAGTTTTTGAACGCTCTCAGTGCAAATAGCGCGTTTGGTGGACACAGACCCTAAGATGGGCCTGTGTTATCCCATTATAGGAGCTCCCAGTCCAGTGCTGTAATGTACTGTACTGAGGTCAGTGCTGTAATGTACTGTACTTCTGTGCTCAACCCCAAACTGCTCCCAGGGCTCAGCAGCAGCAGGCTGCCCGCTGCTTCATGATGGGATAAGTGCAGAGACTGAATTTCCCTCTCGGGATCAAAAGACCACATCAGCTTATACTTTATTTTGGGGTGTCATTTCTATTTCTGTGCGGCGCAGCTGTGCCAGAATTCTGACCTTTGCCCTTTCGTCCCTCCTCTTCCTCTTCCTCGTTCTGCAGGGAGACGGCTCTGCTGATTGACCCGAAGAACTCGTGTTCGTCCTCGCGGCAGTGGGTCGCGCTGGTGGTGGGGCACGAGCTGGCACATCAGTGGTTCGGCAACCTAGTCACCATGGTGAGACACTCCCTGAAAGAGAAGGCTCTGTCCTGGCCAGTAAAAAACAGATGTGTTTTTTCCTCAGTGACATGCTCTCCAAGTGCTTCAGTGGAGATGCTGTTGGTAGATATGTGTGTTGGTGTGTGCCGATTTGTGCAGGAGACGAGAGCCTTTTAAGAGTCCCTTGGCATGTAGTTTTCAACATACCCAAACATACAACATTTACATTTACATTTATGCATTTGGCTGACGCTTTTGTCCAAAGCGACTTACAAACGAGGGAGAACATTCAAACTACAACACAAGGGGAAGCTAAGCTAAGAAGTGCTAAAAGTG
>JAVQKI010154753.1:0-21629 GCA_036025975.1 Nematalosa erebi
GTTTCAAGGGGATTTATAAGGACATTTAATGTTAGCATTTTACCAGCTACTTTCATCCAAATTCTAGACAGCAAAACAATCAAACCTGCATGTTTTTGTATTCTCTGGCTTTGTGTTACTGCCACTAATGGACGTGACACTTAACTGTGGGGTGTGACAACATTAATAAGTCACTAATAACAGGTTAAAAGATTTAAATTTGTTTAGGCTGGTGATCACACATTAGTCTAAACATATTAACCACAGTAAATTGTTTTTACAACCCCAGCCTACCCAAACCCAGGAGCCCTTAAACAAT
This sequence comes from Nematalosa erebi, assembly GCA_036025975.1. Classification (NCBI taxonomy): domain Eukaryota; kingdom Metazoa; phylum Chordata; class Actinopteri; order Clupeiformes; family Clupeidae; genus Nematalosa; species Nematalosa erebi. The sequence continues at coordinate 299 of JAVQKI010154753.1, forward strand.
GAAATGCAAATGAGCCTTTCCTTTTCTTTTCAGTATCTGAGATCACTTACACTAACATTAAGATTAACATCATAATTAACCATTAGAATATGACTGATGAAGTGCTTAGCTTCTGCTCATCAGGGTTTGTGTATTTGACATGTGTATTCCCACCTTGCACTTTCACAGTGGCAGTTTGATATGCTAAAAAACCCTGCCTGCAAGGGGTTACAGCCAGTCCCTAACAGGCTTCTGTAAACAGAGCTCAGGGAGATGGGAGGTACGAAGGTCTCTTTAATGAAGGAATCAGTTTAGATGTCGACCCTGCCAAAACGCCAAAACAAAAAGAAAACTTCAATAACACCATTATATTGTAATGATAGCATGTCATAACGCATGTAGTCAGCATTTATTGCAGAGGTGAAGAAGTTTCTGTTATATAGGCTATTTGGAATCATTGGTGAATTTCTTCCTCAAAGGAGAATCTGTTTGTGAAACTGATAATGAAATGTTGACATTGTTGTTACCGGGTGCCCTCCCTTTACACAGGAACATTCCAGCAGATTTGAAACTGTGCATTCCACTGAAATTCTCTCTCTCCTGAGGCTGGATCTGAAGCTTACTGCATTCATGGCAAAAATTAGCATGAAAGCAAAAACACAGTATCGCCAAATACCTGTCAAAGTGCACACAGAGTATCATCCGTTATCATTAGTATATCTTTCCACCCTGATATGGGTCAGATGGTCCAATCCAAAACAAGAGCCCAAGTTTGCGATGGTATGCTGCTGAGGCATGGCAGAGGTTTCCAGTACTCAGTGCTCAGAGCTCACTGTCAGGAGCCTCCATGTAACAATGGCAGAGGGCTCCACCCAACCCATGGCATGGAGCTGTTTTGATATGGTAAGCATGGTCAGTAGCTGCACCGTGTCAACATGGCTCCATACTCCCAGCCCAGCACAAGTGAGTCTGACCTCAGGGCTGTTTTGACGGGGAGACTGTGGCAGACTTGTCTTGTTAGAGGAGTTTGGTTTGTGGGTCTAGGTGCTATTGTAGACCCCTTTCTTTACTAGGTAAGCTATAAAGCTACATTGAGTTTGAAGGTGCACTGAAAGACGCAAAATTTGCAGATGTGGCAAATCCAGTTAAGTATACCTTTATTATTCTAGCTATCTGTGTAAAATTAAGCAGCACCATTCCACAGTCCCAAAACATTGGGTCAAATAATATAATGAACTTAAATCTAGCAAATGCATTGGAGAGCACACATTCTGAAATAGAAAGAATGTTCAGACTGATTCAGTTTGCCTCGTGATCATTAGCTGTGCAAACCTTTTGAGATGAAGTAATTATTAATCTGAGAACTAATATGTTGTACTGCAATTAAAAATGTGCAGTGCTCAGCGCTCTGATCTGTGCACAATATGCTTATCATTGCATAGAAATGCAAAGAAATACGACCCCATGGTGTATTCTCTAAACAAGATGGAGGGGAGTGAGATAAATCAATCAGGTACACATGGACAGCTGTTATCAATCAACACAACCTGATAACCCCGATGAGCAGGGAAGACCCCACTACAGTGAAGTACCTCAACAGTTGCACCTACATTCCTATCAATTCAGAGTCTATATCTGTTTTCGTAAGAATGCTCCACCACCACAGCGTCCCACAACAATGCTGTCTGTCACAAAGAGCAAGCCTGACCTTTGGCTTCTGACGTCAGCTTAGTGCATCATATTTCTAGCCAGAGGCCATTTAGGTCATGACATGGTGGAACAGGTTTAGAGCAGTTCAAAGAGCTTTAACGTATCCTAGTAACCAACCCTGATTCAAAATGGAGAGATAGCCTATGTGGTATTGATCAGTCTGGTGCTGCTGTTGCTTTCATTTGTTCTGCAGCGAAAGGAAAGGTTCTGGGGAGCCATCTTATGTGCCTCCTTTCTTCTGTCCTCTTTTGAGTGCTCTGGTTGTCCATGTGTCTAAATTTCACTTCATCTTTTTTCATTTTACCATCATTTGCATTTTGAAACTTCACTAAAACCATTGAAGCTCCACATTACATGTGGTCAACCCTCAGACTTTTTCTGTCCTTCCTGATCGTTTGTACATGACATTACACAAGCTTCTTGTACGATTAAGTAATAAGCTAATCCGACAACTTCCAGTCTGTAATTGTTGACAGTTGGCTGCTAGTGTGCCGTTAATGATGTCTTTGCTGCGGAATCTTAAAGCAACCCCGGTGCCGGGTGATGCCGGCTCCTTTCTGTTATAGTCATTCTTGGCTTGCTGGCTCCTGTATTGGCTGTGTGGTGGGATGTGTGGTGCGGCCGGCGTTGGAGCCCAGAGCCCAAGCTGGACAGGAGCATATCAGTGTCAGGGGTTTACCTCAGGGGTGAGCCGACAAGGGCACCACTCTGAGCTGACTCCACGTGAGCGAGTGCACATGGTCGCAGTGTTTACAAACACTATCCCAGCATTCTGGCACGCTCGTTACGTAACCACCTCAGTGAGTAGCATCTCTGAAGTCATCTCGCCCGCCCGCTCTAGATATGGGGAACGACACCATCCTGCCATGGGAGGTGGTGGGGGGTGGAGTGTAAGTGTGTGGCGAGTTAGGTGGGGGTTGCTGGGGAGGTGTGGCAATGCTGGCCAAGGTAGTGTCTAAAATACAGAATGCGCCAGGACCAGAGGCTCATGGAAAGGCCGTCTGCCTGACAGCCACAGTGTCACTATTTAGTGACAGCACAGACATTGTTGCATAATGTCTCTACTATATCACACTGTTAATAACAAATTCAACTAGTGCCACTGGAACTGCATTACAATGTGAAAACATTATCTAAGACTAAAATGTTGCTTTGTGAACAAAGGTCAATGATTGACTGATTGTAATGAGATCAAACACTTAACAGTTGTTACAAGAAAAAAATGACAGATTTCCTTGAACCTGTGATTTGTTCCTTATCAACCTTTCCTTCTAACAGAAGGGTTCATTTCCCTTGTGGTCTTCTGGGGGTGCATGTTCTTTGAAAATGTGTTAATTTTGATGATAAATGTGGTTTCCAAAAACTGTGTGGGTACATTATGCTTACCACACATGGAAATAAAAAAAAAGGTTATCGGAACAATAGAGTGCCCTCGTCTTAAAACTGGGTCACTGCCTTACCTCAGAAAAATAAATATGAACTTGTGGTGCAGTGGTATGATGTATACCCCTTATTTTTCTCGTATTTCTCTCCTTTTGGATACAGTATACATTTATGTAAAAATGACAAACCTTTGCCCTACCATTTGTGCTTATGCATTTGTGCACATGCAAGCACGCACACACACACACACACACACACAGACAGACACACACACACACACAGTCATACTTACAATCATACACACAGTCACTTTCTTGTTGCTAATCATTGTTTCCACAACAAACCCTGACAGGTAGGGTAACTTGGCTAGATCTTATGATCAAACTCTCAAAGAGTCCTTTACTTTGGTGTTTTCACAGTAAGATCAGTACTGGAAAATGAAACAAACTACAAGAAGTTTGAAAGGAAGCTGAAAGTACCCAGGAGTCATTGAAGGGTATAATGGGTCAAATGAGTAAGGAGCTTAGCTTGTGATTCAGAGCAGGGAAACTTCAGACTTGTCTTCATCAGGCATCAGTCATGTGATCCTCAATAGGCTCCTCCCACCACCATTTGAGAGATGGAGCACTTGGGCAACCATAGCACACTAAACACATTCAAATGTTTGCCTTGTCTAAAATGGCTGTCAAACACAGAACAGGGAGGGCTGAGAGGGAGAGGGTGGTATTTAGGCCTCCTATTCACACTGGGAGTCAGCTGGCTGGGAGTGCTATCCAAGTCTGTAACCTTACCATAGTCTTTCAGTGACATCACTTGCTAGCTACCTCTGAAGGTTTCAGGCATACAAGGCTTAATATCAGGTTTCCAGTCAGGAATGGGACGCCATGACAGCTGACTAGTCTGGCTAGTCCTGTTCCATTGACAGGTGTGCACATGTATGTGTGTGTGTGTGTGTGTGTGTGTGTGTGTGTGTGTGTGTGTGTGTGTATGTGTGTGTTTGTGTGTGTGTTTGTGTGTGTGTGTGTGTGTGTGTGTTTGACAATGTGCAGATTAACATTGTCAAACAATTTTGGATTGTATATTTATTCAATGGACCTATTTTGAATGTGAGTTGAATTTGAGTTATAGGTGACTGTCAGTGTGGGCGCTCACTTATTCCCTGTTCTAAGATGTTGGAGTGACATGTGGAGTCCTGTCCTGACAGGTTTGCATTCCCTTAGCCCTGTCTATTGATCAAATAATCTACCTTAATCTACCCACATGACCAACATATCTCTCCTCTTGAGACAGACAGCAATGCCCATGCTTTGTATATACTGGAGTTTGCTTACGGCGTGAGCTATGACTTCAAACCAATAGCCCTCACAGCTTAATGTGAGTGGGCTAAAAACCTGTAAAAGAATACTGTTCAACATTGAACTCACTGTTTGAGTTTCCAGGAAAGGTTGATTTAGCAGATTTATTTAACTCTGCCTCCCCCTATAAACAGCAACAGCATACAAGAACATCATATCGGTTGAACACATGACTTGTTTTTGTTATTGCTGGCTGTCTTTTGGTCTGTGTGCAGTCCTGTTGGACACTCTGACTCACGGTGAGTCCATCCTTCACTCTGAGTGATGTGTGAGCCATAGCTTCCATACAAGGAGAAGGCTCTTGTCACGTGCCGGCTTGCATGGGAGCGGAAAAGACGCCATAGCAACAGTCGCTGAGGTCAGGCTGCTTGGAAACCAATGAGAGCAAAGATATTGATACATTCCTTGCCAATATCAGATGCAGAACACATGACTGATTCTCTTACCATCTACTGCTTTGGAAAGACATCTAAGCTTTCTTTGCTATTCCTGTCACCCTACTCACATGAAGTAGAATTCAGTCTTAAAATTCAGGCTCAGTTTCAGGATAAGATTCTTAGCCTTTTCATAAACTGTATGTGTTGGTGTATTTTTAGGGAGCTCTTTAAAACTTGAATCAGATACAGCAGAGTTGTCTGAAGAGAATGAATAGAGTGGCTGTTTGTGGAAGTTCCCAGCTTGCTGCTGTTTCATGGGTGTAGTGTTTAGATTTCCTCTCATGTGACTGACCCATGTTTACCACCAGTTTCCTCTTCCTGTTTAAGTGAGCGCTTTTCTGGGCTTGGATTTACACAAACTGAAATCAGACATGCTCTGACAAAAGTCCAGGGCAGAAACCAATTTTAACCAAGTTACTTTCTGGACGGAGGACAGAGATCTTTTAGTTGTTTTGTGAAAGTTTGCAGACATTCTTTATACTCCAAAGAGTTGTGTTTAAGTCTTCTAAATTCTGCAAATGGCTCACCATACACACTGAAAAGCAATGACCAAAAATGAGTTCATAGTCTGTAGGATTTCCTATTGAGAGGCTATGCCTTTATCTATACATTTTCTATAATATATATAGGAAGATTGAAGACAGCTGACAGTAATAATGGTTATTTTTGAAATGGGAGCAATATTGATCTAAGGAGATTCATTGTGTATTTCTCACGAGTGTGCACTAAGGCTGACTCTAGTCAGCCACGCTAGGTTAATGTTTGGAGCAGATGGCTGTGAAGCACTAATAAGATGGTCGTCATGGTTACCGTGTGCACTGAAAGAAATTAACTTTGAACTGAGCACGGTTCATCAAGTTAGTCAGATATATTGACTGGTTTGGAGACAAAGGAATGGGGTAGGAGAGGACAAGTGGAAAGTGCATTGTGGGGGTGGGGAGTAGCCATAATGTCTCGTGTGGTGATGTGTCGTGCATGCTCAGAAAGACCACTTCTTAATTATAGCATCAGTGTGATGAAGGCTTTGCACACAAACATTAAGCTCACAGACTGACAGCCGAATCTTTGGCTTTATACTAGCGTTTGGTCAGGCTCTGCTGTTGTTAGTTGAAGGTACTCTAATCCATGCCCAAACAATCCCCAGAAATGTCTATCTAAACTAAACAAATACAACTCTTGTGACTATTTTCCCTTTCTTATTCTCCCTTGCTATCTGTTTCTCTGGGTCAACCGGTTCAGGGAGGTAAACCCCAGTTATAGAGTTACACGACATAACATGAGGTAATAATCAACCACTGCCCACCTTCGCTGACCTCAGATACCTCATCGGAGGTGGGGCAGATACTGTCAACATAGAGCAACAGAAATGACTGTAAGATACAACACTGCAGTAGTCTTCTGACCATATCACAATCACAATGGTTGCTCAACAAGGCAGCATAGGTGGTGGTGATGGTCTTACTCATGACAGCAGTCACGTGATATCAGCTGTCAGGTCCTGAAAAACAGAAAGAGTTTTACCAGTTCAACCGATGTTTTTAAGCAAACAGTGAGGGGGAGTGGGAATGTACAACTTAAGAAAACAAAGCTACGGTTTTACTTGCTCTTTTTTTTTTTTTTTTTTTTAACTGAGGCAGTTAAAAAGAAGACCATTAAAACATTTTATGTTACCTTTACAAGAAGTAATCTGCTGTGCAACCCAAGCTCATGTACAAATGATTTAGATGTTGTCTTTTTCTCTGTCAATAACCAGAAAATCTTGCCACACAAGCTTTAAAAGCACAGTATGGAGTCAGATTATTGAAATCATATGACTGGGAAAAGCTGTCAGACAGGTTATCAATGTGTACCCTGGCAGCCGAACAGAGGCTTAGAGCAAGCCCTCATTGAACTCCCTGAAAACTCATCTGGGCTGTTTTTACTTATCAGATATTAAAACTCATGGAAACCAGAGATCACGTCATGTCATTTTATATCTCTTTCTCTGAGCCACATTGGTGGCAATGACTGCTAATTCATTTTGGGTTGCACTGACTGAAGTGGGTCCCCTTTGTCTCTAAGCAAAACCACACAAAGTAGATTTCCTTGCTGTTGAGTTCCTGTCAAAGCTAGGCTATGGGAGGCACACACACACTGACTGATGTTCATTACCATTACTCCATGCTCTGAGCAACACAAAGGACTTCAATGCGATCGGTACCACACAGCCACATCTGCCTCCTATTACCAACAAAGAACAATGAGGGCTGGTCTGGGCCCCACTCTTTTTCGAGGGGCTTCTCCAGGGGTGAAATTACAAACAGAAGTGTATATCCACCCAGGTTTGAGGTAATCTATTAATCCAGTCTCCAGATTTCTGGCCTCCAAGAGAACACAAAGAGGATTTAGAATGGTGTTACCATGTGTGTTGATGTCATTAGAAACATACCCAGGGCATCATTTCATACAAGGAAAGAAAGGAGAAAAGAGATTATACATACAACTCACAACTGTCTGAATATATGTCCCATGGAGAGTAATATTGAAGAGACACTATGGATTTGATGCAGCACATGCATATGCACTGATCCACCAGAATGGGAGGCGAGCAATGCTAAACTCATCAGTTAGATTCCCAGGCAGCACTGACAAAATTTATGTACCTTTGCAGGGAGTCAAAATAATGATACTATGTGTACTGTGCTCTTATGATGGAATTTTATACAATATAAGCAGGAGCAAAGGTTCTTAAGTGGAGTGGAGCACTCTAGAATCGTTGGGCAGGATGGCCTGATTTAAGTTAAAGGATGTCACAGAGCAATTTTTTTATGTCTTCCCCCCTTACTGCATTATAGTCCATATGTTTTTAAATGTAAGATTTTCAGCGGTTCTGAATGTTTCCCAAATTAAATTTTTGATCTGCATATAATATGGGCCAGTGTTAATGATAATAATGAGCTCAGCCATTACCTTTGTCCTCCGTGTTAAGACCCGTGTAGAACAATGTATACCCGAGAAAGTGAAAAACCTGCTTTGCCCCAGTGCCCTTAAAAGTCCTCCTATAAACCTAGAACAGGGAGTTCCCAGTTAAGCACATATAGGTTGAAAACCTCACAGACCATATGGTGGTTTGAGACAAACACCAATTAGTTCCAGAGGGGGGAAACTTTCCCTTTCTCCCCATTCATATGCAGATCACATCGCTTGAGTCACAACAGCAAAGGTGAAATGTTGTGGACGGTGTAGGACAATGCCTGACCAACAAAAGATCGCATCAGCTCGAGCCGGGTAGTGAGTGTGGCCACAGGCTGCCCCAGGCAAGCTGGCAGCAGCAGCAGGCTACAACTGTTGGCTGTAGGGCTGGTGTGGCATGTGTGCTGGGACAGAAGCAGCTGTTTGGGTCTCCGCTGTTGTTTACAGTTTGGCTGAAAGAACTGGGGTGGAAGGAGAGTAAACGTGTGGTCTTAGCAATAGTAAATATTTTTTGATGGCCACCTAAGGCAAATCCTCATGTCACCTACCCCTCCAGCACACTCTAACACCATGATGTATTTTTCCCTTTACTAACGACACTGTTGCGTGTTATCAGCTGTTCAGTATATCATTTGACTGTGAGATTCAATAGACTCTACATATTAGTTTGAATGAAGGCTGCATATGTTGGCCTACAAGGACACAATATAACATTTACACTTCATTTAGCACATTAGCTTTTGCACTGCCCTGTTATGCCTGATCTCAGCTCCCAATGATACATGTATATAATAAATCTTTCCCACAACCTATGAAGGCTCTTTCGTTTAAGGCCTCTTGGCATGACAGGCAATGTGGAGGAAAAGTGCATGCAAATATGCCTCTGAAGTAACAGCCCCCACCAGCAGAAACAGAAGCCTTTTTGTTGGCAGCCCAAACGGCAGATTTGTCACATGTTGCAAGTGCTGTGTGGCTCAGTTGGTTAGCCATATGAGCTACATTATAACCAGCCCCCAGAAACTTGTGACACATATTACAAATGTAAGGTGAGGAACAAAAACGACTTCTGTACGCCACTCAACTTAACTCACAGCCAGCACTGGCAAACGCTCCAACTTGCCAGCCAGCACTTTTGTTACTCTTTCTTAAATGTTTTGCCAAATTACTGGTATGTTTCAGTTGTATACGTTGTGAGCAATGTTACATAGGAGGTAAAGATACTGTGGGTACACAGCAGAGTTTTACAACCACAGATGTGAACTCAGACACCTGATGAAGTGCACCGCTTGTTTACTACAGCTTTGTGACTGACAGTTTGGAGCCTTCAGTAATGCATGCAGAATGGAAGGCAGGGGCAGAGTGAAGCTCTATATTTGTGTGAGGGATTTAAAGCGCTGGAGCATGCCAGTCATCTGACCCAATTACATAGGGGGAGGGCACTGAGGATGAGGTTTCACTCAGATACAAGAAGCAGACATTAACCAGTTAAAGCAACTTGACCAGCAGTTCTCATTTACACACAAACACGCATACACACACACACACACACACACACACACACACACACACACACACACACACACATTATACCTAAAGACCATAACTAAATTCACATTCACCATGTAAAACTCAGAGGAATTGTCTAAGTAAAAAGTAAAAGCAGCTGAATGAGTGTTACATTTGCAGGGCTGGGAACTGCATGACTTTTGATGCTGTCCTAATCCATTAATCCAGTAAAGTACAGCACATTGTATCGCTGCTCTCAGCCATTGATTTGATCTTGCCCAATGTAATTAGCTGAGTAAAAATATTAGAATCTTGTATGTTTGTTTGATTCATAATTTTTGTCTCAGTACTGAAATAATGAAGTGGTTTGTGTGCAGAGGACACCATCTGTAACAAAACAGTCATTCAGTTTTTTCTTACACAACTGTGGCAATACATTCAACGACAGCCCCGTGACTGTTTTCACAGTCTGTTTTAAAAGGGCCACGGGCTAGTCACTGATGTACCTTATGACAGCATTACAGTCATATGTAACATATCAGCACAAGGCCTGTATATCACAGCTATTTACTTTCTGAAGCTCCACTTACTGGAGTCTAAAATATGCAGCACAAGGAGAGCACCAGCTGAACAGCAGCACAGCAAATTTGTTCAATGTGTTAGCAGTTACACATGCTGACCAACATTTCTTTCATTATGGGGAAGTTTGGCCTCAATCATGGAGATGGAATTGGGGAAACAGTAAAACATAAAACCCACACTAAAGACAAAAACTACCTTCGCAACTTTTATGGGCTGGATTTAGAATCAGACAGACCTGTGATCTTGACTCAACAAAGGAAGTGCTTTTTTTTTTTTTTTTTAAATTTACTGCCACTCTTCTCTTCAAGTGTTTCCCTGTGCTTATCTTCACTAAGGCACATGCATATGGGGCTATTGGGTGTAAAAAGAGGAAAAACACACTCAAGATAATGATTTCTTTCTGGGAGCTTTTGGAGGAAAAGAAAGGAACGGTGGCTGGTGTTTGATTTATGAGGTCTCTCGTATCTCCATTGGACGTGTCTGCTAGAGCCAAACACACTCCTCGCCACCCTGGTCTGAACCTGAGAGTACACAGCCACTGGTCTCACAGCTGTCGTTATCAGTGAATGTCACGTACGGCTGCCAAGTTTCGCCACAACGACCCCCACACCCTCCTGCCCCACCACTCTAAAATAGCGAGTTTTGACAGTCATTGTCCTGTATGCAATACTCTTATTATAAGAGATGCAGAGGTATCAACGAACACTTCAAATTTTACCACTACTCAGCAGCAAAACCCTAAAAGCTAGAGCAGTAGTCTCAAGCATTAAGTTTTGTACACTGAAGATGCACTGAAGATCCTTCTCAAGGATCCCCCACATCACAGACACCACAACAACCAGACAAAAATGCAGTCTTGTCCCATATCTTTGTCTTCATATACATGACCCACCAACTGGTGGTCTGGTTTCTATACAGCTGACAGCATGTGGTGAAGTTCTTATTTGGCACCGGGCTCCACATTGTGAAACCCCAATAACCCTCCGTCTGTCCCACCCCTGCCCTGGGGCCTTGTGAGCCAGTAACCCATGGAGTAGCTATAAATACCTGCTAAAAACATAGTTTCAGAGGCTGCAGCAGTGCTCAGCCTGTCAAGCCACTAAAAGCACTGGACATAGCAGTTTACAGGTGTGCAAAAATAAAAAATGTCCAGACAGACCCTTTTTTCCCCTTTAAATTGCCACAAGAAAAGGGCTGTGGCACTCCAGAGGCTGGGAAAAGTAGAGGGGCTGGGTGGCTAATTACAGGCTCTGAGTGAGTGTCACATCAGAGAAAAAAAGAGGGAAGACAGGATAGACAACACAACATACTGAAAACAAACCACACCTCAAAACAGTGAAGGCAGTTGCGTCAAATGGAAATGGCAAAGAATGGAAAACAGTGATACAAGCCACATAGCAAATAAATAAGGCAAATAGATCAATGCTATTTAATACAAAGAGGTATTTATGTAATCAGTTTACTTTCTAAGCTACAGTGAAGGAATTTGGAGCTTAAAGAAATATTTTTAATTAGCTGTACACAGGATGCAGTCCTATTGTTTCAGGGTAGGAGTAGTCAACATGAGTATTTTTGTTTTGTGTGAGTGTGTGTGAGTGCACGCACTGTGCTCAGCTGGGATCTCTGGCTTTGTTATCCTCCGCTCTCTCAGAGATTTTTTTTTTGTTTTCGGAGTGGGTGTATCCAACTGTGACAAGCTGCTTGGCTGTCCCGGGCTGGCTGCAAACTCTGGAGCATACCTCTGGAATGGATTGGCTCCAGGGCCAAGTGGGATAACCTACCACAACGAGGTTTTAGCCAAGCTTCAGAGCTGACACAATTACAGTTGAAATTGGAGGCATCCGTTTTCAACATCTGGATGTATTTCCAAAATGGGTTATGTAAAAGCATTTTATACTGGACACTAGCTTCAAATAGAAGCCACACAGAGAAATTAACTTTTTTTATGGTATGCGACTTGTGCCATTCTTCTCCTGGGGGTTCAGGTCAATTTAAATGGCTTCCCCCACCAACGGCAACAAAGGGGCCATGTCACCTCTCATTAGCGGAGCCCAGAAGACAGGGGACACCCACTGTACCCTGTGCAACAACCAGGGCCTGGCAGTAGCCGAGAGATCACCCCAGTACTGCTTGGTCTGGATGAGGCGTTATCAGAGGCACACTACAATACAGCTTGAGTGGAACCAATGTGTTAGTTCTGCTCTATTCATCTCACGGTCACCCCTCTAGTTTCCATTCTAAGACACTCCAAGGTTCAGCTTCTGTCATAAACGAATGTCATGTTAGTTTCTGTACTGTTATAAGGTCATAGTAGTGCTACAGTCATCACATTGTTGTGGTTAGCCACATTGTCTTTGACTGTTGAGTTAACAACTGTAAGTGTCAAGACACACAGGGAGATGTAGACGTATGTTAGCCAAACATATGTAACCATTCCCATTTTCTACAGTTTGATATGTATGGGTCTGATTTTGAAAGGAGTCACCTCCCATAGACAGCCAGGGATTTGACAAAACATTTTGGAAATTAGTCAAAAGCCTTATTTGTTTATGTTTATTTAGGCTTGCCATGTTTCGGTCATGGCTGTTTTTTGACCGGGTTTGCACTCAGTGACCTAGCGCACCACCAGCAGCTGGTCATTTCAGGCTTGGCTGGCTTTGAGAGTTGTCATTTCCAAGCAGAGTTGGTGGCTTTGCTCGTTAGTGGAATATTTAGCACTTTAACACCAGGGCCAGTGTGTGGCAGCAGTCCTGAACTGGTTGACATGCAGGATGACATGTGCATTAACTGGCCAGCCCTGCAGGTCTTTGGACTGCATCCTGAGTGCTGTGTGTCTCAGACATACAGTATTTTTACTGTCTGAACAAAAAAAGCTGATTATATAGCAATTTTTTCAAGAGCTCAAGAAGGCAACTCAAAGTTTTTGTCCATGTCCAAGTTAAGGTGCTAAAGACATACACTATAGGCCCTACCTTTTCCAATCAGACACCTGGATTGTATTTGAAGACTGTTGTAATCTGTTCTGTATTAGCCTACTGCTGCACACAGTAAACTCCTTTGGTAGGCTATATGGTTCTGCATAGAATCCAACGACTTTTGGCAGTTGATCCTTTAACTTAAAATCCTTGAAACCCTTTCCATCTTGTGTATGTTGCCATATACACAAGATGGCCTAAACTGAAGGTCACATCAAAATTTTTTTTGTTTTCTTTGAGTGATTCTTGCGTCCATTTAAGTACACTACGTGGACCTGATGTGTGCAATGTAACAGCTGCAGACTGGAAGGTGACAGCTCCTCTGCTATGATCATGAGCAAATGTAATTGGCTCCAGATGTCATAATCAGCTCCAATGACGGAGCATCACGCTGCCAAGTGAAACATACTACGCTAGCCCAGATACCTCTACTCTTTCCAGCCATACTGTCCATGTATTGCCCTTTTTTTCTTTTCCTTTTTACTGCACTCCACAGCTCCTATAGAGCGCGCAATCCTAGTTCAAGGCGAGGGGGTAGGGGGTGGTGGTGATGGTGGTGGTGGGGGGTTTCTTGGGGGGCTGCAGAGGTTTTCGTGGGAATCGAAATCTGGCTTCAATTATGCTTTCAAAGGCTGGGGACTGTGTTTTTCTTATCTCTCCATGGCTGCACAGTGGTAGTGTCCTATGGCCCTGTGCAGGAAAGGACATGATTTACGTTAGAAATAGCGCTGAGCACAGATTTCAAGAGCTGTATGGGGATGGAGTCAAGAGAGTTGTGGCTGATTTCAGATCACATTCATACTCATGAATGGGATCTGCTTGTAAAACAGCATTTGTGCATTGATCGCGTGTATGTACAATGGTGTTTGCTGAGTGATCCTGTCACAGCGCTCAGCAGGAGGGCATTTAGCCTGGATGTGTCCCAAGAATTTCTGGTAAGCGTATATGTTTATTACAGTAATTAAAAAGATATGAAACTAGCTTGTTAGTTAAGGTTGAGGTTCAGTAACTGAACTATGTTGCTGTTGAAGGATACTGTGGTAGGACCCTGACGTGCATGACAACTAGGAAAGAAAGTATGTGTGATCGGTGCGCACCGTGCTCGAAATGTGTGAGCATACAGTATGTGCACGAGAGTGTACCATCTCTTCAAGGAGTCTGGTCATAAGGCTGCTTAGGGTGTGAAATAAGAGTCACCCTTTATCACTCCCTCTGTGTGCCACACTGCCACCTTATAGGAGAGCATCACACAGAAGCCAGTGTTCCTTAGCTCCATAAATCCCACCAATGGGATGACAGCGTTGCTCCACCTTAATGACGCTGTCAACAAACATTAGTGGCCCTGTTCATCCAGAGACTGTGGGAGTCACCAGGATATTTTACAGGAATCTGCCTCTTCTTGGGCATTGCTCCGCCCCGTTGCATCTGCAGAGAGGCATCTCATAATTATGATGGATTAGACTGCGGCTGGGTCTGGGCCTGCACGCTGTAATTGTTTCACAGATGCTGCGGATGTGACATACATTAATAATCACAGGCTGGCAGATAGAAATCAATGCCATCACAGAATTCTATATCTGCTGCTGGCATTGGGGGAGGGGAATACATAGGCAGAGAGAGAGGGAGAGAGGGAGAAAGAGAGAGGCAAACAAAAGAGGACAGAAAGAGACCGGTTGGGTTTTCACTAAATTGTCAATCCGTATCTGTACAGTCTGTTGTCATCAACTGCTGCTCATGCAGTTTAATCAGCTATCAGTTTTAAATTCAGATGGTGACGAGCAGAAAGATGCAGCCAGTTATATTAGAGATATTAGATTGAAATGTGAGTATAACTGTATATCTACCCACTAGTAGAGATGATTGTTTTATGAAGGTATATGAGCTATGGTAATTTTTTAAAAGACAATGAGGTTGTAAAAGTTGTAAAATATAAATGAATGATATTTGTGAATCCACTGCATGTTTATACAAAGCAAACAGGATGCTACAACATGGCAGTATAGGAATTAAAAGTAAAAGTGACAATATGAATTCCCAGTTTTCTACCACTACCACTAGGTGTTGTTGACAGGGCTATGCCACCATTACTCATCTTTTTAAGCCTTTTTAACAGGCTTAATGGTAATGCCATCAGTTTCACACAGGCCTCCTGTGTCTGCTGTCTAAGTTGATTAACACTATGCCCTATTGAAAAGTCCTACTGCAGAGCAAGACAGCCTCAGAATTGAAACATACTGAATATCATGTTTGTCCAGCTCAAAAGACTATTAAGTCAGCAGCACCCATGTTGATATCAGATACTTGGACTGAGACTTTAGAATTCAGCTGTCAGAGCTTTTCCTGCAACATAACCATGGTAGCAGTGCGCCTTGCCCAGCCGAGAACTAATGAGGGATTCAGCACCCCCACCCCCTGCCAGGCAAGCGAGCATAGTGCAGAATTATTCATGGGGTGGGATTACAATAGGGGATGGAAGGTGTGGAAAACCACAGCACAACAGCTGATGTGCTGCGCAGCCTCCCACTGATATATTCACCATCTGTAAAGACCACTGCGGTAGACAATAGATAAAGAAAGAAAAATGATTTTATATACATGGAAGCTGAAGTCTAAGATGCATGCAGTTACTTTTCTTTCCACCATTCTTAGAGGTGCAGGGAAGTTTTGAGTCTAGAATGCCTCACTCTCAGATTATTCGAAAGTGGAGAAAACTTAGAGAAAGGAAAACTGCCCCACACAAAAGCGAGTTGAAACCCAAGCCTGATCCGCAGCTTTGTAACTCCTTCAACATAAACTCTTGGCCCCCTGGAGACTTGCCGGTTAACAGGAATGAGGTCAGTGTCTAGCCAGATCCAGACATGGGCCTTTGTTTTGAGCATCTGCCTCAAAAGGAGCCCGGGGCCCGCTGGTATGCTGGTGGACAAAGGGCTGGCCCTCTCTCTGTAAATACCATGTTGCCTGTGAGCCGTGCTGCACCGACAGCTGCTCAGGTTCACCCGTGTGCTTCTGGAAATGCTGAGCACGCCAAGAATGCTGCCAGGCCATTTTTTTCGTAATCAAGTCTGTCATTGCTAATGATCTGCTGTGCCTGGCAGAGAAAGGAACCGGAACCTGTAACCCTACAGAGCAAACATAATAATGTGATTACGTGAATCATGAATAGTTGAAATGTATGCACATGCATACAGTATGTAACATTTCTGTCTGCTGTGCCACATTTCATTTATTATTTAACTAACATTAACAGTATTTGTCTACGGTTCCACGTACATTTTTTAATTTAACTTGTATAACCCTTTTTATATTTTGTGTTTTCTTAGGACGCAGAGAGGGCAGCCTCGTGGATGGACTCAGAGCAGACCAGATGGAAACAGAAAAGGCCAGTCATGCGACGGAAGAAAGTCTGAGTTTAGCACCGTTTGGCGTTACACACCCACAGACAGACAAACTGATCAGCCAGCTGCAGAATGGGAGCCCCTCACCTGAGGTGGGCCCTCCTCACCAACTCAATGGGGACGCAACCTGGGGCCACTTCAAACCCAGCAATGGCAGCGGCCTGGTAGTCAACCCAATGAAGAGACATCGGGAAAACTGTTCCAGCCCTGCGAGCATACAGGGCCTATTTGACCAGGCAGGAGTGTACGCCATGAACGGAGAGATGAAGCACAGTCTGAGTGAGCAGCCGCAGCTGGGGCCTCACCAGCCCAAGAGGCCACGAGCAGCCGAGCTGCACATCAATGGCAACAAGGAAATTACAGCATGGGAGAGGACAGACACTGATGGAAGGTTGGATGGATTTACGGATCTGACCAAGCTGCCACCACCACAGTCAGGTGACTATGAGTGCAACAGTGCTGTGCAGGATGGTAAACTGGATAGCAAAAGAAATTTTAACCTCTCAAATGGGGACATTTTCTCACTTTCAAGGAGTAAACCAGTTCCAATTTCTAATGGTGCTATAGAGACCCAAACCTCCATGGTGGGCTCGCCTGGTGACCTCTTAGAGAAAACCCTCTCTCAGTATTACCCTGACGAGGTGTCCATTGCCCCGCAGACTGGCCAGTCTCAGGCAGACAGAGAAGTCTGCTCTGCCGTCAGCAGTGAGAGGCTGGAACAGAACGCCCAGTCGCCTTCCCTCACCTCAGGTTTCCCCAATTCCTCCCAGATGCCTGTCTCGGAACAGCAGGCCTCCCCAGAGCTGCGTGACCGCAATGGTGGTTTTGACTCACAGTTCATGAACGGATTCTCTAGCAGCTTTGGAGGGGAGCACCACCAGCATCCTCAGCAGCAGCAGCAGCAGCTGCACCCCCCTCTGCCAGACATCCCTGACCTAGAACAACCTCATGCTCTTGACCAGGAACCTGGAATGGTTCCACCACAACGGGTCAGCCCTGCCTCTCAGGCCCAGAATGGCTCTGAGTGCTTCCACAGCAACCCTGAGGGCCCCAGCATTTTTTCCAAACCCAACACAGAGTTCACCCAGGGCCCCTACCTCCCCTCAGTAGACTCAAGCACTCCTCTTCACACAAACAAGGGCAGTGGATTTGGGCCCTTCGGTGGCTCACTGGGGCCCACAAGCACTCCTGAAGGACAACAGCAACTACAGTATGGTGTGCAGCAGCAGAAGCCTGGCTTCCCTGGCTCATCTGAGCATTCCAGCCAACAGGGCCCTCCTGGTCAGTCCCTTCCAACAATACCCTCATCTGGGACGAGTAAACATAGGGAGCCAGATTCTCAGGCTGGGTCCACGCCAATGCAGGGGCAAGGTGGCAAGCTCGAAAGTGAGTTGTCACGGAGTCACACACAGGGCATGGGGCAGAGAGCCGAGGCCTGCTCCCAGATTGGCTGGATTGACCTCAACTCCCAGGCCACTACACAGTCTGCTGGCATGCCAACCATGTGGGGGGGGTTCCCCCCTCAATCCCCAGTGGACCGGCAGCCTCCACCCACTCAACAGAGCCAGAGCCAGGGCCAGTCACATGACCCCAGCTCCACACAGGGCTTCCTAGCACAGGGCTTCAATCAGCCTGGCTACCAGAAGCAGCAGCAGCAGGATTGTCAGACACATGACTGGCAAAGGGGCTCAAAATCCTCGCCCAGTGGGTCTCTGCCAGGGCCTCCTAAACTTCAGCACATGCCCCAGCAGTGTAGCGCTCCGCCACAGCAGGCAGACAACCAATTTTGCGCTCAGCAAGAGCACTTATGCAAAGACCAAGACCTTGAACAGATACTGTCACCCAATTTCATGTCCCCTCACCAGCAACCATTGCTCCCTCCACACCCTCAGCACGAGGGTCACCAGGTGACTAATGCACTTCAGCGCCAGTGCTCTCAGGACAGCACCTCAAACATAACATCCCAGCCTTCAGACCCGTCACAGGGCCCTCTGGACCCTGATTTCTTAAACCGCCACAAGATGGAAAGCTACATGAGGTCAGAGAAGCAACAACAGCAATTGAAGTCTCCAACATACAGGGCTCAAGCAGGGCCATCTCCACAGCCAATGTCCAGCCCATCTCACAGAACAAAACCAGAGCTTTCACAAAATGACCAGAACGTTTTTGGGTTTGGCAGTGCAGAGCAGCCTGGCATGCAGGATAATTTCAAACTCAATAAAGCAATGGAGATGCAAAGGCAGCAACAGTACAGTCCAAGTCCCCATGCTCAGAAGCAATATCCTCAACAGCAGCCTCAAAGTCACAACAGGATGCCAAACCACATGAATTTCCCTCAGCCACCATCTACTCAGATGCCTCCACCTTCACCGCAGCGGGCGCCTGGCCAGATGTACCCCAAACTGGAACACCCAGAGGCCTGTGCCCAGTACCTGCGTGACCCCTTGCCCAGCCCTGGGTCACAAGGGGATTTCCAGAGGCATGCTGCCCTGCGGATGCACCTTCTGCAAAAGCAGGAGAGGCATGGCATCCCACATAGTCCCAATGACATTCGACATGGCCTACCGCACATCAAGCAGGAGAATGGCCCCAGATTCGAGGCCCCTCACATGCTGCCACAGCTGGTTCCCAATGGTGGAGGGCCAGTGATGGTGAAGCAAGAGCGCCCATCTTCCACCTGTGAGCAGAGCCAGCAACAGCGGAGCATCCTTGCCACCATGGAGCAGCAGCTCGCTCAGTATCAGCTCTCGCCTGTCTTTGACAGAAAACCAATGGCGGTCAAGTCACCCAATAAAGTAAAGGTGGAGATGTCAGGCGGAGTGACTGTGCTCTCAACAAACGTCAGCATGTCTGGTGGGGAGGACAGGAAGCCACCTGAGGTCATGCTGAAAAAAGAGCCTGGGCTACAAAACTTTTTGGAGTCCCCCATGAAGCTTTTGGACACACCCATAAAGAATCTCTTGGACACACCAGTGAAGACACAGTATGAGATCCCACCCTGCCATTGTGTTGGTGAGAGCTCCACTACTGCTACTTTCAGTTATAGAGCTATTTCAGTCTCATAGAGTACTATTACTCTACTTATGACAACCCATTAGTGTTTGAACTCATTTGGTGTTACTGATGACATAGATGGTGGTTTATTATGTCAGCTTGAAAATCAGTTTCTGTTGTTGCCAAATTTCTCCAGACCAAATCAGTGAGAAAGATGAAGGCCCGTATTACACTCATCTTGGGGCAGCTCCAAATATCGCTGGTATCCGTGAAATGATGGAAAAGAGGTATGCCTTTTATCTAGCTTGACCTGCTCTAAGCCGAACTTTCTTTTTTTTTCTAAATCATTTACCTTTCTCAGTCTCTCCAATATGATCTGTACTTACACTTCATTCTTCACCACAGGTCTGGTTACACTGGCAGTGCCATAAGGATTGAAAAGGTGGTGTATACAGGCAAGGAGGGGAAGAGCACGCAAGGGTGCCCTATTGCCAAATGGGTAGGTTTGGAGTTTACATCATGAAGTAGATGAGAGTGCACTTTTTAAACGGTTCACTGAAAGATTGAACATGCATAAGGAGTGTGTTTGCGCATTTGTGTGTAACCAGGTTATCCGAAGAGCCAGTGTGGATGAGAAGCTCTTAGTGTTGGTGCGCGAACGCCCGAGTCACAAGTGTGAAACATCCTGCATCATTGTAGTGATACTTATCTGGGAGGGCATTTCCATCGGTCTGGCTGACCGCTTGTACATGGAGCTGAGTGACACACTGACGAGGCATGGTGCCCTCACAAACCGCAGATGTGCCCTCAACGAAGAGTAAGAAACCACTACAACCCATACATTTAGATCCAATGAACATGTTCTGTGTTTCTGTTTCTGTCAAGGTTTTAGAAAATGTATTACCAATTTCATTAAAGTACAGAAGAAAATTAGCTGGTGTGCAATTCAAACCACACCAAATAGCTTGCATAAAATGAACCAGAAATATTTCATAACAACAGTTTAGTAAATGGTCTGTAGCGGTGTATTAACGGTCTATTTGTTGAAGTTGGAACTCAAGGGCTTCATTTTATGCCAGTCAGAATCGACTTCACATGAATAATTCACCACAAAGGCTCTGGTGGGAGATGATGTGTCAGGGTTTTGCTATAACCTTACAGTCTTACCGGCTCTAATGTGTCTTAGCTCTGTATCATTTACCACAGAGCTACCCAAAATACCAGAGCGGGAAAGCATCTTCTGAAATATCTGACAGCCCTTACTGATGACAGTCTGATGCCATTTTCTAAGACAAGGATGAGAAATGTTTGTATGACTGCGTTAACAATGATATGTGCTCCAGCATATGACAATGGCACACTGCTTGAAGTGTCACACACTCTCAACATTCTCCTATAGTTCAACATACATTTGCCATTGCCAGTTAGGCCGGAGCTTCTGTAATCTGTTTTTGGAACAATTTAATTACTTGGTTCTACATTATGACAGCCATGTCTATTGAGTCAGCTGTGCTTTAGTTTAAACGTACTCATTCTGCATTAGCCAATCAGGAAGAATAGAGTAGATTTGCATGGGATTCATAAAATGTGTTAACGGCTGACTAGTATGACTGTCTAGAAGTGTTATTTTTTATGACACTTCTTTAATGATACAATATACCGCCCTACAAAGGTAAGCCACAGTAACTACACATTTGATCAAAATTGAGACTTGAAATGGGCTGTGAGACATCTGCTCTGTCTTGTAACAAAATATCCCACTGACAATTACTGCACTTAGGCTTTGTTGACCCACTGCTTTGGCTAGTTTTAACAGTTAGGCTAACTATTGGCTAGTTGCTAGTCGTTAGCAAATTAGCTACCTTATCCAACACTGAACACATTAGCCTACCTGCTTTCTGCTTGCGAATATCTTAAATCTAGCCTGGCCATGCCTGCCTTCGGAACTTCCGCTCGATTTTTCTCCCTCCAGTGCTACGTCTGGGTCTGGTCCCATTGGGCTGGATTTCTCAGGAGGCATCTTAACCTGGCCAGTCAGGCACATCTCACGTGGGGGGTGGTTT
>JAVQKI010154955.1:0-10957 GCA_036025975.1 Nematalosa erebi
TTTGGGCTCTATTGATTATATGGGTTTAAGGGGTTAAACAACGAATCCAAAAAAGCTCCATAAGATCATTCTGAAATCCTTTAAATAGATTCATATTAGTGTGCTTTAAACACTCAGGACAATTTGAGGCAAGAATGTGTTTCATGTGTGCATGTGTTATTGATGAGAAGCTTTGTGGTGACAACTTTGGTCAGTCCTACATTTCACAATAATTGAGAGAATGCGAACAGTGCGGCTAATAATATTAAAATATATCTCTGCCTAGCTCTCATAGTAAGGGGTGATTCACATAGTTTATGCATGAGGTGGGACAACTTATAGCAATGCCCTTTCATTTCCTCCATTACATCAGGAAATATCAACTATTGTGCAGACTAAACAATAAAATTGAAAAAGGCCCGTACCATAACACATTATATTCCTATTTGAAGATTACTGTACATCCTGTTGTTTAGGACATTTGGAGAAAAAGTGGGGTTCTATCTGCCAGAAAGAAGCTTTTTTATTTTTAAGCCCAAACTGTGTCTTCCCAGATGGAGAGTATTCAATCCAGATAGCCAGTAAACCAACAGACCTTTTTGAATTCAAGCATGTTTGCTGCCCAGCGCAACAGAGACACCCCAACTATGCTATGGTCATGATGGACAGGAGTCCTCCCCATTCATAGAGGAACATGTTTATCTCCAGGATGATGACAACTTTTGGCACAACACAGCATTGCTAATTACTCTAATGGGCCATAAATGTCAAGTGACCGGGATGGTAACAGCTGCAGGTTTAATCAGACATTGACAAACACACACGCGCACACACACGCACACACACACACAAACACACACACACACACACAGTGCCTACAAAAGACCCTGTGCTGACCTCTTATGTTCCTTGAAAGTGGCTTACAGGGCATCCCCACTACTCTACCAGACAAGCTGTAAGGACACAAGGTCACGTCTGCAGCAACTGGTGGAGGCAACGGCTGAATCCCCATGTGCTGGTTTTCCATGGGGAAGGGAGCCGGGCAGGGGAGCAGCACATGCCTCACCCCAATGGAGGACAGATCTGAGGGTGGATGCATTTGCCAAGGGATTAGCGGTGCAGCAGACAGGCGACACAGACAGCATGGGAACAGAGGCAACACTACACCTCCCTTGCCAGTTTTCACAGTGGACAACCAAGAGGAAACTTCAAAGAGGACTAACAAGCTTGCTCTGATTTTCAAATTCAGGTGTTGAAAAAAGGATGAAGTGAATTTGTAAACTAATTAGGGTGGGGAGGGTCAAGTCTGAAATTATTGCTGTAGTGCAACTGAAACATCACATGGCAAAGATACAGTATCTAACTTGAACACTTGTCTTTGATGGGGTATACCAGACTAAGCTAGGTGAAATTAACCTCTTACCACTACTGGAAACCCCTAGACTTGGCAAAAACCCCATAACCCCGGGCAAAATGTCAAGTCTTTACTATGGAGTTGTCTGTTTACAACCCAGCTGAGCCTAAGCACAGTAATTGCAAATTACAGTGGCATTTGATACAGTGGTATCAAAATAATGTTTCATCATTAGCCAAAGATGGATATGAAAATACATTCATCATTTTACACATATAAGCAAGCCTGCAATGTATTTATTTATTTTATTTTTACCTCTGGATCTTCCCTAGTAGCCGCAAGATTGGAGATACAAGATTCAAGATAGGTCTCATTACATCTCATTATACTACTATAAGAGACAAAAATTCTTGTGTTTTTGCTAAAAAAAAAATTAGTATACTAAGTATTGAGAGGGAGAGAGAGAGAGAGAGGATGAGAGGAAGACCTGCTAAGCACAATAACGGCCTGCCTAGAGACCGAAAGTGACAATGAGGACAGCAGCAGTGACAACTGGAAGAGGCAGCAACTGATATATGATGGAATAAGGAGGAGCCAAACCAACAGCTTCACAAATTCCAGTATCTGATACTGATCACAGGAATAAAACTGGAATAAGCAAGACAGCAAGAAAATGATGCAAAGGCATCTTACACAGTAAAATGGATAAAGAGCGGCTGGGGTCGAAGCAGACAGACTTCCAAAAAAGTAAGATACGCATGCTCCCTGTCCAGAAAAAGAAGATTAAGGAAGAGCTGAAGGTGCTTGAGGCCGAAATAGAAAAGGGTCAGAAGAGGGTTGAAAAGAAGCTGAAACTAGAGACAGACAATCTGAAAGCACACTTGAAACACAGAAACTTGAAGAGTAGGAAAAGAAGGAAAAATAGAAAGAGAAGGTTCTGGAAATGCGACAACAGAAAAAAGCAAAGGAAGAGAAGCTGAAGCAGAAACAATTACAGAAGTACAAGAAACTGCAGAGAGAGAAGGGAAAAAAGTGATTCTGGTGGCAGAGCATGATAGAAAAACAGAAGAAATGGGAGGAAAACATTGTGAAAAGAGAAGAGAAGACGGAATACAGGAAAGCAAAAATGCTGGCATATATATTGTTAAAGGATTAGAACAGAGAAATGTGGTTTGCAAAAAGAAAAGCCAAATGCATTAAAATTACAAACAAAATCTCAGCAGTGCCAGGACGCATCTTCAAGCTCTTCCAACCCAGTTTTGGAAAGCAAGTGAGGAAGCGGTTAAAGGAGGAACAGGAGAATGAATTGCCCTCGGAGAGGAAAATGCAAAGTGGCTCATGGAGGAAAAGATGAGGAAGAGGCAGTGGTTGAAGCAAGAGGAGGGGGGGAGAGAAACAGGTGTGTTTCCAATGGGGCCACAGAATGCGGTTTGCTCTGTCAGAGGCGAGGAGCAGAGCAAGCCACATCAATTTACAGTTCTTAAAGAAGAGGCCGAACACCAAGAAGGAGCAGGAGAGACAAGAAGTCAGTGAGACAGACGCCTGGTAGATAGAGACCTCCGCCATAAGCATTCAGGTCCCGAGGCTCAAATTCACAAACTGTATAATCAGAAATGTGTCTTTTATGTTCAGTGGCGCAAAAGAAGCTGGAAATAGAGAGTTCCCTGGGGGGAGGAGAGAGACCATTTTCACAGAACTGCTGATACCAAACATACCACATGTGTGGTTGGTATGAGAAGTGTTAGGACAATGTTACCAAGGTAAGGCAAATATACTTCTTAATTACCATTGCATAGCACTGCAATATAGCTGTATAGCTCAATATAGCTCAATATTTGTGCAAATCAGGGTACAGTATATGCAGCTAAAAAGTTGACACTAAAACATTCCTTGCTTGTTTTCTCTGCACATACGCTCAAATTCAATTCAAATTCAAATTCAATTTATGCAGCACTTTTTACAATAGTATAGTCTCTTGGTGTTTTATAGCAAGGGGCACCCAAGAGCAACAGGAGCAAGGAAAAACTCCCTTACTGTATGTTAGTTAGTCTAGGAAGAAACCTTGGGCAGATCCACGATTCAAGGGGCTAACCCAACTGCCAGGGGTCAGGCAGGAAAAGTAGAATCAGTATTAACCATGATGGACTACAAGTTGTGTATTTGGCTAAGCATCCATCCATCGGTGGTTATTAAGAGTTATGGCTGGACAATGTAGCAGCCAAACATATAGGAGTGTTAAGGAGTGAGATGGGTCATGGGAGATAACGATTAGAGTTTTTGACAGTGCCATTGTTATAGGGAATCAGTCACAAGGCCTCGGGGAAGAAGAGTTGGACCTGGAATGGGCATCTAAGAAGGACCTCTAGGAGGGAGAATCAGCCCTGGCATGGGCCTCTTATACTAATAATATTAGTTGCAGTCCACTCAGAAGGGGAAAGTGACAGGACTCAGTAAATGTGTCCTGACCACTGAGACATGAGTATCATGCAACATAGCAGACATTGGGAAATCAATAATGGAGGCAGATCTCTCAGCCCCAGCAGGAGCTCTCTCAGCTTACTGGTAGGAAGTGTAAAAATCAAAGTGCTCACTCAGTACATGTGCCACTATTTTGTATTTTAAATGGATGTACCACAACTATTAGTGATAAGATATGGGAAGCAGATTTAATTTGATGAATATACTGGAAGATGTCTCGCCTTGTGTGGTGCACAGGAAATATTAGTGCTGAGCCTACAGCCATAATGAGTCTGACTTTTCTTGTTTCAGCTTCTCTCAAATGTTCCTTCATTCATCAGCAAACGGAAGACGGATTTCCCCAAAAACTCAGGTCCTCTCAAGGTGTCTTCCAGCTCACAGCTGGGAACTTTTCCTTCCCACTGTCACCAGTGCTTTTGATAGTGTGAGGACATTATACATTTATATTTTATGGATGATAAGACAATAAACACAACTGAAAAAAAACATACAAACATAACAAAATGTTCTGTTAGTTTTTGAAGATTTATATTCCAGGCAAACATAAGCTATCTGAAAAAGATATTTTATTTTTGTTGAAAGCAGAACAAAAGCATATGGTAAACTCCATCAAAAAGCTGACCTCCTGAAATAAAAAGGATACATGTTTAACTGTGACCGGGTGGTTCATTAATGTTTTTTATACAAAGATTTTCACATAAATAATTAAACTCTTGAAAAACAAAACAAAAAATCCAGAGACCAAAAAAGTCTTTCAGCAACCCCAAGTCTGGTCTGATTTAGGCAAAGAAAGCCTGTGTCCAATAGCAGTGCATTGTTTTGATTCATACAACAGGACTGAGCAGTACAGTCCTATATATTCTGCCGATACTTTCTCATGTGTGATGCAATGGAAGAGGAGATTTCCCCACTCCTCTTGTTCTGTCCAAAATATTCAACAAATTCGCCATCGGGGCCAACCAAGTACATGATAATTGTGTGATCAACCTGTGAGGAAGGGGAAAATGCAAATACAGCAGTTAGGTGTCAACTCCATTGGATGTCAATTCTCACACACTTGAACTGACATGTGGTATTGCGATATCAAGTCTCAGCAGGCATTGCTGATGAGAGGATTATCTACTCACTATGTAGTCATTATCTTCATCTTTTGGTCCCTGACTGTAGTATACTCGATAGGCTCGAGAAACATTTTCAATTTGTTCAACTGTTCCTGTTAGACCAATGAGCTTTGGAGAAAATTCTACAAACAAGAAAATGAAACATGTTAGTGTTAATTAGCAATCCCTGCATGAGCAGTGCACCAGACAATGGCAGGTGACTGATTTGATTCTTCGTAAAAAACTGTGCACTGACATTATTTATAGTACAGTATATAAAGAACACCAAGGGCATTTTTATGCCTGTACAAAATATTTTTCTCTGAAAACAATACTGATGTTCAGTCCCTCAAAATGTCTCAAAATTATGGTGAGTTTCAACTGTACCTTTCACATAAATTGACATAGCCTCTGCAGTATCTCTATCAGGGTCGATTGTGATGAGGACTGGTGTCAGGTTGGGAAGAGACTTTATCCTGTCTGTGAGAAAGTAATCACTCCTTCACGAAACATTTCAAGTTTTAATAATCCATAATACACTCAGAGGAAGACACCAGACATACT
Source organism: Nematalosa erebi (assembly GCA_036025975.1). Classification (NCBI taxonomy): domain Eukaryota; kingdom Metazoa; phylum Chordata; class Actinopteri; order Clupeiformes; family Clupeidae; genus Nematalosa; species Nematalosa erebi. The sequence goes on from JAVQKI010154955.1 coordinate 5,476, forward strand.
TACCAATTTCATCCACAACCTCAATCATTTTCTCAATTTCATCCGGACAGATGTCTGGACAATGAGTGAAGCCAAAGTAGAGGAGGACCCACTGGCCCAAAAAATCCTCACTCTTGCATGGCTTGTTGTTGTGGTCAATGAGAGAGAACGGACCTCCCAGTGCTGGCTTCCCCAGAGACCTTGTCCTTTCTCGCTCTATTGCTGCAAGGGGAAATTCAGTTCAGGGGTTAGTATTCAGAAGTTCCTGAGCTTGACCAACCAGACCAATCAAAAATGTTCTGATCAAACATGCTGCACACTCTCTACTGTATGTCCACTTGATATGACGTAATGTGTTTGCACAAACTACTGGCTGCTTACCCTCTTCCTTTTCCTTCTTGAATAATTTCATGCCAGCAAGAAGAACTCCACCAATGGCAAATGTTACTGCTAAAGATTTCCATGTCACTGGCTGTTAACAACAAAAGATAGGGTCCAAAGAAGAAAATTGGAACCTGCTCATGTGCCACAGTGGAATGACAATTTGAAAAGCCAGACCTCTCAGAAGTGCATTGCATACTTCCCTTTGATATCCTCAACAGTTAAAAAAAGTCCTTTAAGATCATCAAAATCTCTATAATGATATTAGGCTACTTACACCAGTTTTATTGTCACTAGACTTGTCACCAGATGAGGGCGGTGGAGGCATTGAAGCGAATGTCCTTGTGTTTGGAAAAGACCATCCTGACGTTCTACACGTCAAAGAAGAAATCTATGAGATGTGCAAAACACGTTAAATTATTATTCAAGGTCCAATTAAACGAACAAAGTACCTTAAATGTAGACTTATTTAAGAGCTAATTACCAATAGCTTGTAAGCTAACTGGCAGCGATAAATGACTTACCGGCTGGTGTTCTCTCAAGAGCGTGATGCCTGTCCACGCTGACATGGTCCGAGGTGTAACGTGACATGTGTACCGGATGACCGAGTGTGTTCTGAGCCCTTTCAGTAAAGTGACAGGAGAAAATACGTACGGTAAACATTTCAGAGCCCGGCCGTTGACTACCATTGCGAACCTCATTTCGGTGATGAGTAGTAGCACGGCTACAGTTAATGCGGAAGTCAAGTTGTTTTACACAACGTGAACCCTCCTGTAGAAATCGCATACAAACCTCTGATCTGAAACCAGTACGAGACCGACCCTTGGCTCTACGATCAGATTATTAAAAAAAGAGACTGATCGCAGACCAGCTCTCAGCCTTGGAGCGCAATGTTATTAACAGGAAATGACGTTATGTAGTCGGAAATCTTTCGGATATTATTATAATAATAAAGATGTTATACTGTGTGTAGCTCTTAATGTCGATGGACGTAGCTCACTTATACAGCATAAAACAATTTTGCATAGATTTTACATAAATATTACGGCAAAAGTGCAAACATCTCAAATTATAACTTTCGTGTTTATCTTAAATGTGTTGCATTTTTTCCGTTTTCACTAGTTTAATTTCTCTTTTACATTTTTAAGTCTTCTAAAAATCCCCCTACAATACCTTAATTTAATAATATGAAGATCGGTCTCTTGATCACTTTCCGCATCCACAATCCTATGCGTGCTTGCAGCCCATACGGTGGTAGCTGGCTAAGGGGAGTGTGTAACCTGATGAGCAGACGGTTGTTGATTGATTCAAGTATACAGTTGCAGGTTTATTGTGTCTGCTTACGTGACTTTTTAAAAATACTTTTGCATGTCGTAAGTCACAATTATATATTTTATCAGACTTGTACGTTAACTACCCTCGCACCTAACGTAGTTCGTTTCATCCCGCCAGTTTGGCTTTTCTACCAGGCTAGCTAACGTCAATCCAACATTAGTTTAGCTAGTCAGCTAGTCGGCTCTCGAAGAGTCATTCGGAGTTATTTGAGTATCCTGCAAGCTAACGTTACACACATCCCCAGGTTTACCCAAAAATACTCAGGTGTGATCTGTGAAATACCCATGACCTGTGAAGTATAATGAACGTCCCAAAAAGCGGATATCGCGTCTTCTCTGCTAACTCCACAGCGGCATGCACGGAGTTAGCCAAGAAAATCACTGAGTAAGTCTGTATGAAATCTTGTGTTTTGTTTAATTATATGAACTTGCTAGCGAGTTAGCTGTCATATCAATGAAATGGCTTGTAAGCTATTAGCGAGCCACAGTCACTAGCCAATCCGCTCGTCAGTGATGGGTTGTGTCTTGGTAAGGAATACTTTGTGCTATAGAGCTCCTAACATTTGATTTTCACTACTGACATGTCATTTGACGCTTATGATGGTTCACCTTACTTGACTGCATCTGCTCAAAATATTTATTTGTGACGGTGGGGAATATCTAGGACGTTCTCCTTCCATGCTATGTGAAGTTCAGGTCAGAGTTCACTGAATACCGTAACTAACTTATTATGTGTTTCTTTCAGACGTCTTGGAGTTGAGTTGGGGAAATCTGTTGTCTACCAAGAGTCAAACCGAGGTCAGTTTTTAAAAGTTAGCATCGCCTGGCTTGTATCTAATTAACGTATTTGACGAAAATGTAATATGTCCTGACAAATGTGCTAACTCTGACAGAGACCCGGGTGGATGTGAAGGAGTCTGTGCGAGGACAAACCATCTTCATCATTCAGACCATCCCCAGGTAGATTTGATTACAGCAGCAGATTGTTTTTCAGAGTCACAGATATAGTCAGACACTCATGGCCCAGACCTTTAACTTGACAGATCATAAAAAGGTTATTTTTAGGTCTCCAGAAGGCAGACTGGTTTTGCTACTCTCATAGATAGATAGATAGATACATAGTTTGATATAATTTCCCTCAGGATTTTACAAGACTACGATGGGGCTGGAGCTCTAGAATTTGTGTGGTGCACGCTGACCGTTTTGATTACAACTTCATGTCCATTGATTTCACAGCAAAGTAAACCCTGTATCAGCACTGATTGGAAATAAAGAAATATGTCACTATGCCTGCATTAGAAATGTATGAAATATTTTTGGGGCCATATTTAGACTATTTCTGGGCAAATTAACCTGTTGTGAGCTTCTAAGCAATGTGGTGGTAAACTGCAATAATTTGGGGGAATAATTAGGGGTGGTAGATTTAATGAGCTAGGTTAGGGGATTGTGCCAAAGGGGTAAAGTCACAAGTATGGGTTAGAGCTACTGGCAATGCTGCCTCTTGCTTCAGCAACTGCAGTTTGAGAAATGAGACATGTATTTAGCAGTAGGCTATTCCGCTTTGCACTTAACCTAATTTGCTACACAACCTCTCCAACCTTTCAGAGATGTCAACACAGCCATCATGGAGCTCCTGGTCATGGCTTATGCCCTCAAGACCTCCTGTGCTAAGAACATCATCGGTGTCATCCCATACTTCCCCTACAGCAAACAGTGCAAGATGAGGAAGAGGGGCTCTATCGTGTGCAAACTGTTGGCATCCATGCTGGCCAAAGCAGGTGATTGATTGTGTGTTGTGTGTCTCCTCTCGTTTAAATCATAGTGACTGTAGCTCATGTTATGTCTGCTCTCAGATTTATGCTGGCTCTTTGTGTTTTCCTGGTTTGAATTGAGTTTTTTTTTTCTGTGCATCAACCCAGGTTTAAGTCACATCATCACCATGGACCTCCACCAAAAAGAGATCCAGGGTTTCTTCAGCTTCCCTGTGGACAACTTGCGCGCCTCACCATTTCTGCTGCAGTACATCCAGGAGGAGGTAATAGCTTGAGAAACTGTCAGTTGCACTGTGAATGTTCAACCGTTGCTAAGCAGTCTGTTTTCAGCGTTTTAGTATATCAACTGTATGCATTGTGCATATGATGCTAGTTTGACACCCATGCTGCAAAATTACCTTGGCGAGGTCTGGCATAAAATTGACTCCAGGTGGCGCCAGTGGCTTATTTTATCATCAACCTTAACTCCAATTCTTTCTTATCTCTTGATAGATTCCGGACTACAGAAATGCGATCATTGTGGCAAAATCCCCTGCTGCAGCCAAAAGGTAACCTGAAGCAGTTTTTTTCATGCAACTCATAGTTCTGTTCACACATTTCTGTCCTCTGGTTAATTTTTTTGTGCATTATTTTTGTTACCCCAGTGCAAACATTGTGGGCAAAGGTGTACTGTAGTGAGAAAAGGTTGTAACTGCTGAACTGCAGAACAACATTTCTACCGCTATAGATTCACTGCAACAGATTATTTTCACTTCACTCTCCAATGATGCTCCATCCGCGCAGTTAGTGATGCATATCATGTTGCAAATCGGGTCAATGTTACAAAATCTGTGTAAATGTAGTACCTGTTGTAGCCTAATTATTACCGCTGTCCATTTTGTTCAGTGAATTTTTGTAGTAGTAGTGTAGTATAATAGTTTGTGTAGTTAGATCCAACTTTGCAAATGTAGTTAAAATAATTTTCAGCCTATGATAAGAGTTCCTCCAAGTTGCCATTAAAGTAGCTAAAAGTTATAGCCAAATACCAATTAAGATAGACGTGAAATCAAAGATTGTGAAATACTGATTAAGATACACGTGAAATCAAAAATCGTTTTATCAATGGTCTCTGTTATAAGAACTAGACTAAACACAATTGATAAGTAAATCTATGGTGTGCATGTGCGCGGCGTATTTGTTGCTGTGACTTGTTGCTCTGCGGCTCTGCAGACAGATATTATTGAGTTGTACATGTGGAATCCCAGTGGGTCAGGTGTTCATGTAACCTGTCCACCTTACACAGAGCTCAGTCGTATGCTGAGAGGCTCCGTCTCGGCCTGGCCGTCATACACGGAGAGGCCCAGTGTGCCGAGTCGGATATGGCGGATGGACGACACTCACCGCCCTGTGTCCGCAACACCTCCGGACACCCGGGGCTCGAGCTGCCATGTAAGACCACAGTTAGCCTTTTCCTCCCTCCTCAACTTTCTGTTTCTCTCTCTCTGTCACTCTCTCTTAGTACAGTACATATTATGCCACCATGTTGTTATCTGCTCTCTGAATCTGTCATTTGGCCTTTGGTAGTGGATGGTATGTCATTTAAATTTTTTCCTCTTCAGTCTTCTGAGGTTCAGTATGTATTTTTCTAATAAAAAAAGAAATGATACTACTCGTTTCATTTCTTGACTCCCTGGGAGAAACCCTGCCGCGAGATCCTCACCGCATTTATGTGGTCAGCTGCTGTTCCGAGACCAGTTCTGCCTCTGCCCCTCTTTCTTGCTCTTTCTCTTTCTCTCCTTCCCTCCCCCAGCAACTGTCCTGCCATCCTGTCTTATTTCTGCCTCTGCCACAGACTCCTCCCTAAATGAAGGCAAGCTCTTCAGATGGGTGTTTTATTTTCCTCTTGCAGTACTAACAGCAATGTACTAAAAAGGATCTATATCTAATTCTAACACACCTTCAGTTTACACCACACCACCATACCTACCTCAGTATGCCTGAGTTTGGTTTGTAAGTTTATGTTTTGACCTTTTAATT
>JAVQKI010154967.1:0-14073 GCA_036025975.1 Nematalosa erebi
TTTTTTTTCTCTAGGCCACAGTTTAGGGTACGGATTTGTTAACTTTGTTAACCCTAGTGATGCAGAAAGAGCAATCAGTACACTCAATGGGCTGAGACTACAGTCTAAAACTATCAAGGTAACGTGCCAACAGGTGTTTTGTTTCCATGTGTACTCTCATAGATGTAACTAGTGCCACACAACTATTGGCAGTCCAACAGCTGTCCACTGATGATTTTTTATTTTATAACCTGTAAGGATTCAAACCTTCCGATGGTGTGGAGGCCTTGGACTACTGTGGGATTTTTTTTTTTATCATTTTCATATTTTTTTATTTTGACTCTTTTAAAATTATTTCACTGTTTTTTCATTTTCTGTGACCTTTATTTATGATGAGAATTATTTCCAATTGGCTTCACCTTTTATGGCAAGGTTTTCTTTTCGGTACAGAATTATACTGAAGTTTCTCTTTACTTTATTTTTTGATTGTTTTACAATCCTGATGGATTTTCTGTCATGGCGTATGAGAGAGATTTCAAGATCAAGAGAAAGCGCTGTGCTTGAGTATGACATTGTGCCGAACCAAAGCCCTGCTTGTTACTCCCCTTAAAATTATTTTAATTTTATTTTAAATTTTTTTTCAGGACTCTTACTGTTCTCGATTTGTCCTTTTATTATTTCATTGAGTTTCATTTTTTTTTAGCTAAGCTCACAGTTCTGTGTTTTGAAACACTTCTTGAAATGTGGATTTTATTTTGAAGTTAATTTCCCCCCCGATTTTGTTTGACGTTACGGTGAATACAGCAAGCTTGATCTACCATTGGCAAAATTTAAAGGAATATTTTTTTGCTAAGTCACTAAGCTATTGTTTTTGGAAATTATACAAATCAGATTATTATTTGTTTGGTTTGTTTTGTCTTGACCGGACCGTCTTAATTGTTTGTGATTCTTAACGTTTTCCCTCTCTGCCCGGCTTGTGGTCAGGTTTCTTACGCTCGGCCGAGCTCCGAGACCATTAAGGATGCCAACCTCTACATCAGCGGCCTGCCCAAGACCATGACCCAGAAGGACGTGGAAGACATGTTCATGCGCTTTGGACGCATCATAAATTCTAGGGTACTGGTGGACCAGGCCACAGGTTAGCAACCCTTTTCACTGCTACTGGTACTGTTTCGGAAGGAATAGACACGGCACACAATCTAAATCATTTAAGAATGCATGCAGAAAGTGAACCGATATGAATGTTTAGGGTTGTACTTGTTTTGGGAACAACGCAAAAGCTGAATTGCAGAGCTTTTATTAGTGTACGGGCCTTTTGCCTTTCTCTTCCGTTACCAGATTTTTTTGGTCCAGCACCTGTATTGATGTGATGTGCACGTATTCTTTTGCTTTGCTTTTCTCAATATTGTTTCTTCCCTGTGTTTGGTCAGGTCTCTCCCGGGGCGTGGCGTTCATCCGCTTCGACAAGCGCATGGAGGCGGAGGACGCCATAAAGCACCTGAACGGCACCAAGCCCCCCGGCGCCACCGAGCCAATCACTGTGAAGTTTGCCGCCAACCCCAACCAGGCCAGGAACTCCCAGCTGCTCTCTCAGCTCTACCACAACCAATCGCGGCGCTTCGGTGGACCGGTGCATCACCAGGCGCAGAGATTCAGGTGGGTGTCTTGGCCTCGGATGGACGGAGCCACCATGTGTTTGACCTGAGGTGGCTGCTTACAGTTTTGCCTTAGAGCGGGGCGTGTTGGCCATCCAGAATGTGAAGTTTCGCTGAATGAAATACAGCATGTATTGCTGTGGAAGCCGAAGTGCTGGGTAATTCAACCAGATCCCTGTTGTTTGACTGCTGTTAGGAGGAAGATGAACAAGAACTAAATACTATACTGACCCCAAGTAGTGATACGGCAGGTTAAGCTTTCCATTCGGTTTCATTTTTCCTTGTCCCATTCAGTTAGTGTTTGCAAACTCAGTCTCTGCTTTTCCAGATTTCCTTGTTCTGCCTGCAGGCAGCACTCTGTAGCCTTGGACAGCAGGGCTTAGGGTTGAGTTAGACCAAACCTTTCCTTTTAGTCAGCTTTAACAGTGGCAACCTCAGGTCAAACACTTAGAAATCCTTTTTAAGAGATATTATATCCATAAGAGTCCCTTATGTATTTAATAGGTAATTTTCAAGTGTGTGTGTGTATATATATGTATATTATTTATATACACACACACACACACACACACACACATCCTCTTAATATATGAAGGGTTCCTGTAGAATATGTTTGTAGGTATATAAAGGCAATGCTTAACATTGTCAAGAATCATTGGCTTTTAGTTTAACACATAATGTTGGGACAAGACTGGACTCCATTCCTCTGACACTGTCTTTGTCTGATCCGTTTCAGGTTTTCACCCATGAGTGTGGACCACATGGGTGGCGTGTCTGGGATGAACGTGCCTGGAAACTCTTCCTCCGGCTGGTGCATTTTCATCTACAACCTGGGCCAGGACGCAGACGAGGGTATCCTCTGGCAGATGTTCGGCCCCTTTGGTGCAGTCACCAACGTCAAAGTCATCCGCGACTTCAACACCAACAAGTGCAAAGGCTTTGGGTTTGTCACAATGACAAACTACGAGGAGGCAGCCATGGCGATTGCCAGTCTTAATGGTTATCGCCTAGGAGACAAGGTCTTGCAAGTGTCTTTCAAAACAAGCAAGTCTCACAAGTAGACTGTTTTTGTACATGGGGGGGGGGGTCAAGGTGATGTGTTTGTAAAGCCTGATTGAAGTGTTTTTTCCCCTTTTTTTTTTTTTTTTTTTTTTTTTTTTTTTTTTTTTTTTGAAATAACTGTATAAATAGAATTTCTACATCTGTAATGTGCATCTTTGTCCTAGAAAGTAGGTGTAGTTATTGTCTTATTGGATCTTGAATTGAAATGCAATTTTCTTTCCCCTTCCTTCAAGATTCACAAGATAGACCAATTTTCTTTTCCTCATCCAGACGTATCAGTTTTGGTAACCTTAATGAATGTGCCATACGTGGAAAAGGGAATAAAAAGGCAAACTTGTGGTTTTGCCTTGTGCAGAACTCCTGGCAGGCAGTCATCGTTGGAAGAGTAGAACTGAAGGATGGGAAGTCTGAGCTTGAAGCAGTCTGGTCCACCTGCCAGCCTGGTATCTAAGCTTGGACACTCCAACCAGCTGGTATTGCTTAGGAAACCCCCTTACTCTACTGGGGATTAGTTTTTTGTTTAGTTTTTTTTGGGTGGGGAGTGGATGGTTGAACAAAATGGAGACTGGTATACGAAGGACCAAAGGCATAAATAATCTACTGTTTTATTTTGGTTTCACCTTCCAGTGTCATTTTAATCCCAAGATGGCACTCGGGACGTTGTGAACATGAATCTAAAACAAAGTGTTTATTTGTTTTTGTTTTTTTTTTTCTCCCCCCTTCAGGTAAGCATGACCTGAATTACTGGACTTTTTAGACTGGGGGTTTCTATGCTTCTGACGAAAAGAAATAAAGTACTTAGACATGTTTTGCTATGCTGTTTGTTTGGTGCACAGAAAATGGCATTCCCTCTGTTCCTAGGTTCAAAGCAAAATGATGAAAGTGTGAATGCTGTCATGCTGTGTAAAAATATTGTTTTTGTGTTTGTTTTTTTTTCCAGATGTGTTGCTTCCATTACACATATTAAACATTTTGTTTTGATGAAACATTTTGATTTATATCGTGTGTCTTTGTTTCATTTAAGATTTATTTGAGCAAAAACCCCTGGATATTTTATTTATTAATTTAATGAACACGGACTCTTCTACTTAAGCCGTTTCAGCCCCCAAAAGGCTACAGAAACAGTCAGGGATATAGATTGTTTATTGAGTGTGATGTTTTCTGTGGATTTTGTGAATTGTTTTCCTTGTTTCAGTAGTGTTTATTGGGGTACTTTTATTTTCATTGAATTTGGTCAGAAAGTTGGAAGCAGAATGCTGGTGGCGGTCCCTTTACGTCTTAAACAATTGTTGTAGTAACACTTTTCACCATAGCAGGTTGAGAAATCACAGAAATGACATTTAAGGATCATGAAATGCTGTCCACAAAACGGATGGGAACCCGAAAATGAAATGGACTTCTGGCATAGACAAATGGCTTCTGAGCCTTAAAGGTGCACTATGAGATCCTGCATGATGTCACTTCTGTTGACGTTCCATGTAAATACTAAAAAAACGAACAAAACTCTACTACTCTCAAATTCACGGTACTAAATGAACTTTGCTCACTGCCCCCCACCTGTATAGCGTGCACACTCACTAACCCCCATCCTCTCCCCTCACCATCTTGCTGGTGTTAGGCTGCAACATAGTTTGTTATGTTGTGGTGCACAGCCTGTGCCCCTAGTGTTCGTTTGTTTGAGGTTTACAGCCCCTGTGTTGTCTCCTGAGACAGGGCCTTTTCACAATGTATTAAGGGGGCAGCCAGCAAGCTGATCAAGGGGAGATGCCTACGAACTGAGACAAAAAAGGAATTGCGCTAAAAACCAAACTCATAGTGCACCTTTAAGTGTGTGCAGTTCCATTTTAGTTCAAGCCTTTTTCAGCCACATTCTGAGCAGGATTAGTTCATTGTGTACTAGATAATTGTGTTGAATGTATTTGTTTTTTTGTTGGGAGGTTTATTTTGCATACAGAACAAATCTGTTTTTCTGCACGCTCATTGTACTTGTACAGGTGAGTCATGTAAGTTTTGTCTAGGAAATTTGTCTATATGTATGTTGCTCTGCAGAGACGCCATACCTTTAGTGGTCACATGATGGGGCTATACTCAATCCAATATCTTAACTGTCTTCTAATAACTAGTTTACCACAAGCTAGAACGAAAACAAGCAGCGTTGTTTGCAAATACCTCTTAAAAACGGTTAAACAGCATATTGTTTCAGTACATTTTGTGTCAACATAATGGCCTGCACCCACCCACATACAAACAAACGACGCTTGAAGTTAATTTCTGCGCAAGATTTAAGAGACAAAATAATTAGAGCTCTGCCAAATCAAAGCCATAATAGTGTGGAGATCCCCAAGAAACGTGCGTCTTCTGAAACCGTTTAACTTGAATGCTAGAACTGTCTCACGCAAATGATGGGTTGGATGACAGATGTGCCATCAATGTCCTTGAGTAAATTAACCCTTTGCTCCGGTAAGGACATAAAGCCGAAACTCCATCTAATGAGGCTTAAAGCATGTTGTACTCCGCCCAGTAAATCCGCGGGTAATTGGCCTAAGCAAGCCACCTGTGTGCACATGTCGCCGGTGAGTCTCGTGCCGGTCATTAACCGCGTGCTCTGGGTCTGGATGTTAACATTGGAATATATGTCACAGAGTGCATGTAAATATTGATATTTATTTAAAAATATAAACAATCCGAATTCAGTCTCATAACCATGAAAACAACATTCAGAAACAATTATTATATAAAAAATAGTGAAAAACCAACAGTTCAAATACATGTCAGAGAATAACAGAGTGATGTTTTAGTTTGTAGAAATGAAAAAGTAGCCATTTAGCCAAAATAGCCATTTTGTAGCCTTGCAGCAGGTAGCTGCCATGTGATGTTAAAGTTTTACCCGGGGCTCACCTGCTGAGGGTGTCAAATAAGTAACTCTGTTAGGTAGTGCAACAAATACATATGCTTTGTTACCCCCAGATAGATTTCTAACGAATAGGTCCCTCTATCTGCACAAAACTACTATAAAATTACGTTTTCATTAAGAGTCAAATTTTGATTTTGATTAACTGCGTGGTCTTAACGCCAACGTGCAAAATGTGTAGGCACAAGTTAACAGCTCGGCCTACTTAAGTGAATGGGCCACTGGAGCTGTCAGATTAGCCAGCAAGACTCGCTTTGTGCTGAATTTAATATTTAATGCAATGTTCAATACCTAATTTCCAAGAAAACCATCTCACGGACTCAGGTTCTCCAGTCAGCTGCCGAAACGGATACACCTATACACACATTTCCAACAACACAGGTAATCTCATGCGCCATAGGCTACATTCAAACACATTGATTAGCCTACATCCACAAGTTAGTATGTAATTGGAACTCCAACCAAAATGTTTGTTTAGGAATTCATATGGCCTAGGTCTAGCTACTTAAAAGAACTGTCCATGGTTCCGAATACGAGGAAAATCACGCGCTCCACTAGCATGTAAACAAAGTTAAGGCTAAATCCCTAATGTGTTGTCATGTACTGAAAGATGTTCAGAGTCAGCAGTGCATGCAGTATGCTTGCCTATAGGAATGCCAGCCCACTAGCAAAACCCACACTACGGTGATGAGATAACTGATTATAGCAACAAATTTGTTTTTTCTAATTATGTCTTTAATTTACCAAGTTAGGCCCATTAAGATATCTTGTTCAAGGGAGACCTGGAACAAATATAAGAAACGGACAAAATATTTAAGGTATATGACATAATACAATATACCTAATATAATATGATAAAACATACCTATACTGACAAGTTATTAGCCTGGCCTTGCCTTCCCCTGGTACTCCACTTTGTTCATACAGAGGGTCTGGAACTTCGGTAATTGACAAATGATTTCTTACTGGAGGCTTGGATTCTGTTGAAGTTTGAAACTATTGGATCTGACATTACCCAATCAGCAAAATTTGGTCGTGATGTAGCCTATGTAATGCGCCGGATCAAGCTTATGGAAAATTGTGTGCACTCTAAACAACAGCCATCCCCCACGTGAAAAGTGCCTGACTGGCCAGGTTAAGATGCCTGCTGAGAAATCCAGCCCAATGGGATCAAACCCAGTCGTAGCACTGAAGGGAAATGATTATCGAGCAGAAGTGGAAGGAAGGCAAGGCCAGGCTAACAAATTATGACTCATGCTGAGAAATCGAGTCAGTGACCTGAGGTGTGTCTCAATGTAGCCTAGTACAAAACATGGATTATTCTTAAGGTCACCCACACAGCAAGGAGGACCCCAGCACTCACCAAATATAATGTTATTGTGCTTTTCTACCCTGAGACTGTGGCCATATCTCTGGTCTCTACTGAAGATGTTGCACTGGAGGGGAGAGAACCTTCTCTTTCTCTCAGCTGCAGCAATGGCACAGGTCTGTCATAGGCAGTATGGAGAGCTATAGAAATACTCTAGCATACCCTACCCTCTGAGCAAGTAGTCATTGCCTGGCCAGGTAACAAGAATTTGCGTGTGAGCTTGACCTGTGAAGTGACAGAGAATCCTGTCAGTGTTGCAGTAGCCTCCTCTCAGTGCAACATTAGTCTTCCGGACTCCGCACTCGGAACCCTGGGGCAAAATGGACCGTCACCCCTCGATTTGCTATTGACTTGCTATAATAGACATTATGAATACATTGTGGAGGGCCCCTCTCAACAACCTGAAGCAACTGCCCTTCACTGCTCTCCCTTACTAATTAATATGGTAGTGAGAGTAGGAGCATGAGAGGATATGGATGAGGAGAATAAGGCTAGTGTCTAATATCTAGCCAGAGTGGATGTGAACGGCTGTGCCCCTGTGTGCGTGACCCACATGGAGTGACTCAGGTCTAATATGCACAATAAGCTGCTGTTGTGACGATGCAAACTAAGTGACATGAATCATAGTTATTGACACTAAGACATGGCATACGGTACCAGAGACTTTTGGTTGGAGTTCCTTTGAGTTGATAGCAATATGGTCGGAGTGGGAAGGTGCATGCCTGCATGCACTCTCTGTCAGCAGTAGAGGGACGTGGAGTCTGGCATTGGATACAGCGCACAGAGCCAAGAAATCAAGGCTCAGACCCAGATAACAGAAAACTCCAGAAACAATCTGACACAGAACACTGTCAGGGCCTGTGTAAAAGTGTGCTGCTTTCTTTTGATTGATGGGTGTCATCGTGGTGGTAATGTTTTGATGTATTGTCTGTCAGAGAGAAAAAAAAAAGGCCTAGACATATTTACATGGTTTGGGGTTAGACTGATATATCCAGATCAGTGCATTACCCTGAGTCAAGACCAAAGTCCACAAACATTAAATAAAAAATAGCGTGTTGGAAAAAAAGCAATCACAAAGAAAAAAAAGATAGTTCATTCAAAAAGTCTATTCAGTACTTCAGCCAAGGCACGAAGGAGGAAAACTGTGATACGCTAGTCGTCCAGAAGCCACTGTGCTGTCCCGCATTGGGCCTCCAGCCACTGTCAGACTTGGCAGATGTTGTAATAGACTGTAGGACGCTCTGTCACAGTGTCCCCGAACACTTCATACACGGTGTCCTTGCTGGCTAGAAGCGGCACCTCGGTCGCAGGCACATTCAAGTCCTGGAGGTTTTGGGAGTTTGGAGGGTTGCCGTTGGCGCTCTGAAAAAGAGGCAGTTAATCAGGACAGTTCATACAGTCTGCCTGTAGCCTGGGCTCGCCCATACTTCTTATATACTCCCGACAAAATTTCGCAATCAAGTCAGTATGGCCAACCAGCATATTTACTGCTTTTCCAGTGCCAGCAGTCCTGGGCACCAATGAGAAGCAAGCTTTCACTCCAGGGTGAAGGAACCAGCCGTAACAAGTTTACATTAGATTCTGCCTCTAAGAAGGTGGTTAGTATGTGAGATTGGCCAGCCTAAGCTCGTATGAGGCTAGTCTGCCTGCATTTGAAGTAAAAGAAGTAAGTTCCTGTAGCACTACTGGTACAGCAAGCTGCTGGGCCTTATACACTTGATGTAAATCAACTACTGTAAGAGTCTGTTAAATGGCTGCTTTTTGAAACAAACAATGGTAAATGGTTGTTGTTCAGGCCAAACTAGAACAACTAGTGACCTCTTTAGTTCGACTAAAGCAAAAGCAAACTTGTGTAAGCTATTTCGATTTGTCTTTCTAAAGTGTCGCGAGTGCCATTGACTGTAGAGGATGCATTTATTCTGGTGGTTTGGCCCTATGCTGTGCAGAGATGCATTCTCACCTCTGCGTCGTGTGGGAAGTCTTTTCGACACAAGTGCCCAATGATTCCTGCGGCCAGGGCATCACCCAGCACATTGATCATCGTTCGAAAGCGATCGCTGCAGTAGAGAAGAAGCGCTTTATTTAGTTCACCAACTTATTTAAACAATTCATAGGTTAACATGGGCCTTGCACTAGTTAAGAAAAATTATGCATGACATAAAACTGTTTATTTCTTGTAGTCTAAAATTTCCAAAATTTCCTGACATCAAATTCTTCTAATGCTGAACTTACAGAATCCAGTCGATGGCTACAATAAGGGTGATGTCATCGGGAGGAAGGCCCACTGATGTCAGCACTATCACCATGGTGACGAGGCCCGCCTGTGGGATTCCAGCGGCCCCTATGCTGGCAGCTGTTGCAGTGATGCTGGAGGTGGCAGGTAAGGTGTTAAAGGTGTTTAAGATGTGACATTTGTCACACAGACAACAGCAACGCATCCTGCTACACAAACTGTACAGCAACTTATAATAGTCCTTCTGCAAATCTTTAGTATGTTAGGCATTAAGAAGTGAATTTAAAAAAGCTGCACTGCGCTGCACAAAAAAAAACAACTCCACTGCTGCATTCTCCACTATATCAGGTAAAGTATGCCATCATGGTATTGGCTCCTGTTGTTCTCTATGCTTGATTTACCTTATGGTGACCAGTTGTCCAAAGTCCAGCTCGTACTCATTGACCTGGGCGATGAAGATAGCCGCCACAGCCTCGTACAGAGCAGTGCCGTCCATGTTGATGGTGGCACCCACGGGGAGCACGAAGCGAGCGATCTGGCGGTCCACGTGACAGTTCTCCAATAAACATTTCATAGTGATGGGTAGTGTTGCTGAGCTGTTGAGCAGGACAGAGGAAGAATTCAATGTGACACTGGCACAAACATGAATTGTGTAGAAGCTTTTTGACTAACAATGATGCAGTCACTGCAAAAACAACTAACTTTATTTAACCAGTGCTGAGAACAGAATTAAACTCACAACTTTGGACACTGAGACATTGGCAGAATATGGATTCCAAAATTTCAAAACAAAGTGGTGCTATTTTCTGTTGCTCGTACATCTGAGTCTGGCAGTTGATTTGGACAGAGTATTACTGTACCCGTTAGCTCAGATACTGTCTGTCTGTGGCTATGGAGATAGAGGAGGATGCTGTCTGTGGCTATGGAGATAGAGGAGGATGCTGTCTGTGACCATGGAGATGGGGAGGAGGATGCTGTCTGTGACCATGGAGATGGGGAGGAGGATGCTGTCTGTGGCTATAGAGATAGAGGAGGATGCTGTCTGTGGCTATAGAGATGGAAGAGGAGGATGCTGTCTGTGACCATGGAGATGGGGAGGAGGATGCTGTCTGTCTGTGACTATGGAGATAGAGTAGGAGGATGCTGTCTATCTGTATCTATGGAGATGAGGAGGAGGATGCTGTCTGTCTGTGGCTATGGAGATGGGGAGAAGGATGCTGGCTATCTGTGGCTATGGAGATGGAGTAGGAGGATGCTGTCTGTGGCTATGGAGATGAGGGGAAGGATGCTGTCTGTCTGTGGCTGTGGAGATGAGGAGGAGGATCCTGACCTGGAGGAGGTTGCCAGGGCGATGACCATGGCCTGCAGCAGGCCCCTGATGTAGGTGAAGGGGTTCTTGCGCGTCAGGATGAAATAGAAGAAGGGCAGCAGGATGAGGCCGTGGACAAAGAGCCCTGCCAGGACCGTGATGCCGTACCAACCCAGCTTCTTCCCCAGCGACGACGGGTCACTCATGTCCAGGATCTTCCCCGCCACAAGAAATATGATCCCAAATGGGAAATACCTTTGAGGAGAGGAAGGTTTAGAGTCGGATTTATTCACACATTCATACCTCATGCTATCACAGCAGTCTCTGCTATCCCTCATCCCTCATTTTGGATCCAGGGATCTTACGGGCCTTGGTAGGCATATCCCTTATTCTGCAACAACAGTCTTTTCTGAGCCTCCATCTTGGATCCATGGTATCCTGTTTTATTCATAAGTCTATAAAGGGCCGCTCACACCAAGAACAATAACTATAACTATATGAATGACAACGATCACACCCAACTGTAACAACAATGACATGTCCAACAACACGTCCAGAGTAATTGAACGATAAAAGGTTGACAGCCAATCAGAAACCATGGAATTTGGATATTAGGTAATTTACATGAGGACAGACTTCTGTTATCGTTGGTCAGTGTACTAGGGAGTTTTTTCTTTCCCCTGTCGCTTCTGGGTGCTCTTGTATATAATCCCCTAGCTTTTGCCCCTTGTCCATACCCTTATCACTCTAACCCCCCACAATGCACTTTATGCACTATAAGCTTTATCTTGCCCCCCTCCCCATGCACATATAGGCTGAGAAACCAACACAATTTCACTGCATTTCTTACAATCCAGTAACCATATGCATGTGACAATAAACTTTCTTGTATCCTTGTATCAGATGGCATATTGTGACCCATCCAGCCTTATGATCCATGGACAGACAGAAGCAGGTCATTAGCCCAAGTCCTATTCTGACTGTGTGCTCATTGTCCAAGACCTGATCCTGCTTCAGGATGCACAGTGTGTGTGGCAGCTTAGATGGCGGCGTGTAGCATGAATCACCACGCTCCTGCCAACCTACCCTGGCCTCAGCGTTCAGGGCTCATCTCCGTGGCAGCAGGTGCAGGTGACGGCAGGTAGCGGGTCATCAGAGCTAATCTCTGTGCGTCACGTGATGAGCCACGTCCAAACGCCACCGCCCGTATCCCGGCAACAGCAGCAGGAGCTGCACTGCTCCTTCCCCTCCACGGGGCTGGAGGTTGGAAGCCAGGGCGTAGCTTTAGTTCCGCCACAGGAGGCGAAGCCTTCAATGACTCAGCCCCACAGAGGCGGCTTGACCAGGCAAATCACTGTTTACATTCTCAGTGCCCAAAAGACCTGCCAGCCAATTAGTCAAGCAGGGACTCCCAAATTTAAAGGTAGTATTAGCTGACGGAAATGCTGGGGCAACTTAAGATGACTCTAGAATGACTTAGATATTATGAAATAATACGCTCCCTCACCCAACACCATTGTCCCAAGCTTCCTCGTAGCATTTATGTCTCTACACAAACGAGCTCTACCTTTTCAGTTTGCCATAACATGATGAGCAGTGGTTTGACAGAAATTAAGGTTGTTTAGAGTTAATTTTTAATTCCTAACCTGCCACCCTCAGCTGTTACACTGTATCAGACCTTCATACTTGGAGAGCCACTGATCTCAACCAACCCACACAGCAGGACTACCGATGCTGTCAATTATTGAAAACATAAAGACACACTAACACAAGAGAACAGAGTAAGTTGGTTAAAACACATGCTTAGACTATTTGCACAACACCAGAACCCGAGGGAGCAGGAGCAGAAGTTTCATACCAGACAGCTGCGTTGATTATCTTCATGACGCATTCGTTGATGCACTGACAGACGTTTACCAGCGGCAGCCCTCGCTCCCCCATCTTACCCAGAAGCAAACCTGAAAGAAACCCAGAGAAGCAGGTAGGGTCTGACCACAGACACACTACATAGTAAAGGACAAGTTCGTTTTTTACACTTAAAACCTTGATTTCGGATCAATTATGATGAAATGCAATGGTTAAGACAGAAATTTTGACTAATGCCTCTGTTTCGAGAATTTTCAGTTGTTGCAGTAGCACCCCCCACCAATATAGTCTATTTGTTATGCTCACTCACAGTGGAGTGCAATGGGTTTAATTCAACATGTACAAGTAAGGGAATCTGCCTGCATGATAACCTCAGTTAAATGTCCATGAACTTTTTGTTGTCCTGTGTGGTTCTGTTTTAGCTATCAATTTTGAGCAGCATTATAACACAAAGTTCTGTGAGTTTTAACTGGATTAAGCCTGCATATCATCATCTTTACATCCATCAAGTGGGCCATGCCTGTGAAACTGTAGTTGGCAGTTACACCGACCCAACACAGAACTGTACTGTATTATTATATCTAGGGATGGGAACTGAAGGATTTTATTAATTATTATGCCATTGTGGAGTCAGCCTGTTGACCCGATTTTGTACCAATTCCTTACTTCTTTACAGTGGAAAAGATACAGTAGTTGAATAGCAGTTTCAGTATCTACTGAGTTGCTTTCTGTAATTCTAAGAACAGTGTAAAAAGTTTGCCCAAAACATACAGGCCTATAATGTAAGCTAAAGTGACCCATCGCAGCGTGTTAAAATAAGGAAAACCATGTAGAACTGCATTTGTCTATTGCAGTTTTTATAAGGATCCAAAGTGTGATAAATGCATTTTGGCATTTGAACAGATTCCAGTGGATTAAAGCACTCAACACCGTGACTCTACCTCATTATCACAGGTGGGCAAAGCAGTGCTTGAGCTGAGCAGAGCAGGGCATTGTGCGTTTCTCATCAGAACATCTTACCCATGGTGGCGGAGAAGATAACGATGCCCAGGACGTTCATCTGTTGGCTACTGCCTGGTTTGGGCTTGTAGTGGATCTCTGGTGCTGGCGTGAGTTCCAGCAGGACACTCTGGCCCTTGGCGCTGCCATCCTCTGGCACGATGTACACAAAGTTGGGCTGCACCGTCTTGGCAGGTGTGTTGGTCTTTGGCACCGGAATCAGATCAGTCTTATACTGGAAGAGATTAAAAGTGAGGTGTCAAAGTGGCGAGCTGGAATTATGCCCTTGCTTAGAGTAATGCTGTACAAGGACGACACAGAGACTGGGGAATGCTGGGGAATGTGTGCTCAGTTGTTCTGGGAAGGCACAGGAGAGGTCAGGTACATTCTAGAGCTGATCTAGAGATCAGCTTGGTCTTGTTAGCAGAAGCATGTTCAATACAGGCCTGCCCTTCAGCTTGTATGGTTTTGGAAAGAGGACAACCTTTGACTGCTGTGATGAGAAGACTTTTGCATTTCTTACCTGTTGAAATGTTGCCTCTACAAGGTTGGAAGGGATCATATTCCTGAAAATGGAAGAGACGTGTCAGTTAAATTTGAAATGAATATGGCACAGCTTATCCACAATATTTACTAGTTAGGATACCAGCTACATAACCAGTAACCATCTCAGTGGACTGAACCAAGTAG
>JAVQKI010155052.1:0-10769 GCA_036025975.1 Nematalosa erebi
TTACTATTGTCTGTCTATTGGAGAGACCAGTTAGTTTGGCCACAAATACAATCTTAGCTGAAGGTTGAAGCATTTCATTTATTTCTAGGCCTTTTTTGTAAATTATAAAGTAGTTTCCCGTGTAGAATACTACTTTTGCCATTTTTTTTTACTTGTAACATTTTGTCGTGAGGTAGCTTTAGTGTAGTGAAGCTTTATCTGATGTGGAACAACTGGTAGCTTAGTTAACTGCATTTAACAGCACTGAGTCTGAAATTTCTCGGGTGACTTTTGGGACAAGTGTCAAATAAAGTAAATACCCACTGCACTTATAATGTGTGGTTGCTGTCACTCCTGGCGCGTCTTCTATTAAAAGTGAGGAAGCAGAAGTGGGTTGGATTGGCTTCCAGTCAGCACCACAGCTGCCTCGGATCAAATGCCAGCTCAGCAGAATTGCGACAAGTCACGCTCGAGCGGGCAGAGCAGGTTACACTGACCGACCGCATGAAGATTTCATCGTTTCATTTACAAGTTCTTCCAGACGCACGCACCACACTACAGACAACATACTTTTTACAGGACAACAAGCTACTGACAAAATGATCCTCCGTGCGCCTCTTTAGTTCTGTGGTCTAAAGAACCACGCATAGTTTCAGTGGACCTGACTGTACTTTTCTAAGTATGCGGTGACTTGGAACAAGTTCGTGGGAGTGTTGTCTACGGCTGGAGACGCGCTCTGATAGCTATATGAAGTCGCAGCTATCTACCCTGCACAAACTTTACTTAGTTTCTGTCTCCTGTAAGTTACCACCATGTTGTCAAGAAAGGGTCTTCTTCCGGATGATTTTGTCTTGACTCGGTTGGCAGAGGACGTCTTTCAGCCAAGGTTCAAAACTAAGCAAAGGAAAGCGAGATTCGTTGACAAGAATGGGAGTTGCAATGTTGCTCACACGAACATAAGAGAACAAGGACGCTTTTTATTAGACGTCTTTACTACCCTAGTTGATCTAAAATGGTTACACACACTTCTGATATTTACTATGTCATTTCTGTGCAGTTGGTTACTTTTTGGCATGATCTGGTGGCTAATTGCTTTTGCGCATGGAGACCTGGACCAGAAAGGAGACGACTTTATTCCGTGCGTCACGAGTATCCATTCCTTTGCCTCTGCTTTCCTGTTCTCGATTGAAGTACAAGTTACTATCGGTTTTGGCGGACGCATGATCACTGAGGAGTGCATCGGAGCAATCGCTGTACTCATCATCCAGAATATAGTGGGTTTGGTGATCAATGCAATAATGTTGGGCTGCATTTTCATGAAGACCGCACAAGCCAATAGACGAGCGGAGACGCTAATTTTCAGCAAACATGCGGTCATATCAATGAGGAATAATAAACTATGCTTTATGGTTCGCGTTGGAGACCTGCGGAAAAGCATGATCATAAGCGCAGCTGTCAAGATGCAAGTGATCAGAAAGAACACTACACAAGAGGGGGAAATAATTCCTCTCCATCAAATAGACATTGAGTTGGATAATTGTTCTAATGGTATCTTTCTTGTTTCTCCTCTTATTATTACTCATGTCATCGACAAAAGCAGTCCATTGTATGACTTGTCAGAAATCGAACTAGAAAATGAAGACTTAGAGGTTGTTGTGATTTTAGAGGGTGTGGTTGAAACCACTGGTATTACAACCCAAGCAAGAACGTCTTATCTGTCCGATGAGATTTACTGGGGACACAGATTCGTCTCAATAGTGTCCGAGGAGGAAGGAGTTTATGCTGTGGATTACTCAAAATTTGGCAACTCGGTGAAAGTGCCCACGCCGAGTTGCAGTGCCAAAACATTGGACGAAGGGGGTGTTTCCTTCCGTCTCAAAAGGGGTGAGACATTTCGGAGTACTATCAGACGTCGACCAGGTGTCACTGCGGATACCCAGAACTAACCCAGATCAGCGGGCAACACGTTGGCAGTACTCAAAGCTCTTTCCAAGAGGTAGCCTATTTAATAATGCATGACAAAGGTGATTTCCCTATTACTTTTGCATGTATCAGCAACATAAGAGACACTGGAAAACATGCACAGGAAATGTACACGTTTACAAATCTACAATGGATACGACTGAACTGACATTGTGTCTAAGTCAAAGCACAATAATGTAAGCCCTGTAATAGACTGCTGGATTATTTAAGTCTTTGAAATTGCTTGTCTGATTTGTTTGCTTTATCTTCCAATATTTCTTTTCGTAAAAGTTGAACGCTTTCATCTGTTGTTTCAGTTTGTAAGGAAACATAACAGGAACAAATTTAGTTAAAGTATTAAAATTGTACAATGTGTAGAAGCCAGGAAAATTGAACAAGGGATGCTGGAATAGCTGTGTTCCATGAACACATGAGAAAACACAGGTAGGCTGATAAACTGAACTCTTCTCCCAATTACAAGAAGCAGGCATTGGCAACATTTTTAAATATTTTATTAGGTTATAATTCGCAGAGCTTAAAATATTAAATTGCTTTTAACTTAGGCAATATTAAAATACATAAAAATGAAAGCCAGAACTGAAGAACCCTGCAAATGTCAAACTAAAACGACTTTTAAAATAAATAAAACTGGGGAGAGTGCTTATCTTTAAAACACAAACCAACTTGCCAACCAGAACCCAGTTTGTGACACTCTGTACAGTGATGCAGGGTAAACCTCAATCCATTCTTTTGGGGGATATAACACTTTCACACAATTAGTTCTGTGAAGACATGATTTAGATCTATTTATATCTATTATTTTCAATTAACATTTTTTTTTCATGATCAAGAGGTAAAACCATGTTTTAACTCCAGCCATGAGAGAATGTCTGCATTCTCCTGCATTCACAATGCGCCACCATCCCGAGTGTCCCCCAGACGAGATATTGCATCAGAGGAAGGGCTTCTGGGCTTGACCTTTACCCTCCGACCCCACTATGACCCGGGCTCTTCTCTTATCTAACAATCTAATCTGCAGACATATATATACCAATGTCATTGTCATTGTGCCTTGATGCTCCAGGGGCAGTCCCATAGCGTGGGAGCACAGCGTAGTGCTCCACTCCTCCCCAAGAGATCCAGCACAGGCCGGGGGGAGGGATATCGAGGAGGGAGGGGGTGCGGTGAAAAACGGTCGCTGGCATGGCCTTAAGAGTGGCAGGGGACGCCTTAAAGATGAAAGCAAGTCTGTAACACACACACACACACACACACACACACACACACGCATACCACACACACACACACTCCCATTGCCCCCTCTCCAAAAACAAAATGAAAACCAAAACAATGGGTGGGGAAGAAAGAGAGTGAAAGAATCATTGCTCCAGTCAGGAACGTCAGTAGAAATGGGGGCAGTTGGCATCCTGCCACCACCTCAACCCCCAACCCCCCCCCCCCCCTCCCCTCCCATTCCTGGCACCTGTGCAGGAGATACACATGCACCACCATGGCAGAACCAAAACCCCCCACTATCAGGTCTTGCAATCTAACATTACACAACAGTACAACAAAAGAGGCAGTGCCACCTCCCCCGCCCCCCCTTTAATAGAAGGGTATCGAAACATTACAGATGCCCTCTGAAAGGGAAAGGGAAAAGGGGAGAAAGAAAACAGACGTGAGAAGAGTGGGAGAGAAAAACAAACCAAAGATGTACAGACATAAATAAATAAAAGAGTAGGAGAAAAAGCCTAGGGTGGTCTCTAGTCCAGGGTGGGTCAGTGGGTGGAATGGCCTCCGTGGCGGGATGGTGTGGGTGGGTGGGTGTGCGGGTGAAGAGGGTGAAAAAGCTCACAGCGTTTCCTGCTGCCCGGCCAGCCCCTTCTGCTGGCAGGGTCCTAAAGATAGCAAAATATTCTGAGCGTGGAAGGTCTCTGAGTCCCCCAGTTCCCCCACCACCCCCCCCTGCCGCGACCGAGTCTCGGGGTTTGGGGTTTACGCTCTCTCCGTCCTCCTCCTCCTGCGGCTCGGCAGGCAGGCGTGCATGCCGGGGCCCCGGTTCATCTCTCAGTGACATGGTTCTGTGCGGGGGGGAGCGGGGTGCAAAGAGCCTCATAGAGGTCGTCCATGATGGTGGTCTCCTTGGGATCCACCAGGTTGAATTCCCTTATAAATACAATGAAATGTGTGAAAAGTGTGTTCAAGTGTCCGTGCAGGTCCATGGCCACTGTCTCCCTGTAGTGGGCCCAGTAGATGTGAGCCAGCACGTGGAAGAGATACCGGCAGATCTTTTTCACCAGCGTCTCAAAGGCATTGGGGAACTCCTTACCTGTGGAAGACAAATAAGAATAATAATTATAATAGCAAGGATTGATGAACTGCAATGTGAATCTAAAATCTCATCAGTTCTGGTGCTTTTCCACAAAGTGAAGTTGCCAGACCTTGCCATTAGAGGGCCCTAGAGATTACTAATATAATCATACCTCTTTTGAAACAACCTTGTCAAGTAATGCCAGCAGTCCATGAACATTTAATGCATGCAATATACACACAAAATAATAAGCAGAAAAAGATCTTTAGGCCCAATTTATTATCTTATGTGAATTATTTGCTACCGCTTGTATTGCAGACTTTAGACTTGTTTTCACCATTACTGACTGTTCATCAACATTACTGGATTGAGCCACTGGGCGGCAGTGTGCACCAACACTCACCATATTTTGTTGGAAAGATGTCTTCGTCCGTTACTAGTTTTTGTACCAGGCTCATGACAAAGTCTACATACTGTGGGGCGGTGCATTTCGTCTTCTTCCCTTTCTCATCATACCAGTAGTATACCCTGAAAAACACATTTGCATTGAATGTAGTTATTTTGCATGACACACTTACCCACAAAAGTCAAGTGAAAGGAAGATACTTTTGAGCACACAAGGTAAAAATAAACATAAAGGCACATTGTAGACCGTTCAGACTATTTAAATAAAGAAACAAAAATAGAGGTATCCAGGCCGGGATGCGGTGAAACAAAAACAGACAGAGAATGCTTCTACCGCACTTCGAAGTCCAGTTTGGGTTCTAAGCAGCAGCATGGGTTATTTACAGGCCAGGCCAGGTCTCTGCCTTAAGTTACATTGTTAGCATTTCTCCGGACAGGCAACCCACACTTTGTCCAAGCACTCAAATAGCAGGAGTGCAAGGAGATCTTTTCCAGCCCCAGCGCTGTTTGGACTGGTGACTCTTAAAAAGCTACAAGAAGCTCCGTAGGGCCAGAAAAGCGCTCCAGATTTTTGCTTCTGCTCAAAACACAAAGGAAAAAAAACCCACAAGAGCACCTGTCCACAGTCCACAACTATGCTGGTGCACCCCCGTTTTCTCTTCTCGCAATGGAAATTCTATGTCTAAAAAAAAAAGGGGGGCGGGGGGTCTTGTTGATAGACTTTGGGGGGGAGACTGATAGCATTAAAAATACACACACACACACAAACAAATAGCTCACTGTGCTGATGATGAAGCAGTGGAAACACCCATCTGATTAGAGGCTCCAGCCTGGCCCACGGGCTGTTCCCGTAAGTGGTTGCGGGCAGGCTGATAGCATCGCACTGATCTGGGTTGGGCTGGACTAAGTCCGACTCAGACTATTAGCAACACGGGCCCACAGGGACTCAAACACACATACCCCTAAGACTGCTACTCAAAACATACAATACACTTCTGAGTGTACATCAGAAACCTTTACAAAATTACCCACTGACGTTTTCAAGTCAAAGGCCATTTATTTCCAACTCCCAGTATGGCCTTCATAAAAAAGATGCTTGTGACATAATGGCTGCCTCCACCTTTCTCAGGTCTCCGTCATCCGCTGACGTCTCTCAAACTCGGAGAGCATGACTGGAAAGCAGCAGGTAGGTTGCCCTGAAGCCAGGAGCCAAGCACTCTGTACCCGCCTCTGCAACAGTGCGAGCACATCTGGCTCTCCTAAATATAGCCCCGGCTATCCCATCAGCCTCAGCGAGCTGCCGAGCTAACTTCCCAAACAGACCGCCTTTCACAGCGCCAGGCTTGCGAAGGGGAACATTCCTAAGCTGTTGGGTAAGGGGGTGGTGTGTGTGTGTGTGTGTGTGTGTGTGTGTGTGTGTGTGTGTGTGGACGTGAGCTAGGCGAACAGCGGGGCCAGCAGCAGGAGGAGATAAAGGGCCTGCTGGATAAACGCAGGATGAAAAGGTGCCCCACCTGGGCTGCCGTCCAGGCATTTTGCCCAGCAGGCACGGCCTCGTGAGGAGGGAATGGCACACCCAGGCACAGCACCACCCTGTCCTGAGTGTACGCCTATGCTACTCTTAATCATGAAATCTTACACTTCAGGTTTCATTTCTGTTTGGGAGTGGGATCCTCCTGGCCCGGATGAGGTGGCGTTAGAACAAAGCAATCAATTACTTTACTCAATAATACTCCCACACACACCCCATACAGACATACCACACACACCCACAAACCTACACACGGGCCTGTCTGATGAGTAACAAAGAGTGTGTAAGTGATTAGGAAGAAACAGGGTAGAGATAGCCATCAGCACTGGGCAAGGTCCTAATCCCGCTCCTGACTGATGGGTCCGGCACTGACGGGACGGAGCTCACTAACTGCTACATTCTCAGACGCTGGCTCATGTTCTCAGACTAAAAAACCTCCCCACCCTAGGCAGTGCATACCCCCCCCTGCCCTCTGGCCAATCACGGGTCGGTATTGCATCCGAGTGTTTGCTGATTGGTGGAAGTGAGCAGCAGGGTCATCTGTTGGGTTCATGCAGGGCATTGTGAAGCACGTCAGGACAAACATTTGCGGTCTCGAGGAAATTGCCTTGCTGATAAATCTCTTCTGGCAGGTTTTAGCATAGCCCATGCTTTTATGCTGTAATCATGATTCTGAAGTAGCAATGGGTTGCAATGCTTTTAAGAGGAAAACATAAAAAGCCAATAAAACTTTGAATGTTTTTGACAAGCCATTACTAACTTCAGTACCTTTAAGTTGACCTGCTGAGTAGAGAATCATGTGGAGCATGTGTTTCTTCATTTTTCCATGACTGTTTTCTTGGGGAAGAAAAACTCTCTGCTGCCAAGTGAACATTTAAGATAAGGGAAAAAATGTGTAGAACCTCATTATCAGGTGTGAAATCTGTGTTCTTTTTCTTCTTTTTTTAAAGCACACTGACAGCATGTTAATCTTAGCCATCATAGCTGGAATTCCTCAAGGTGGGGAGAATATTAGGACAGTTTGTCTTGAGGAGGGCAGATGATTCTCATGTCTTCAGGACAGAGGAGGATGCCTGAGGAACCGTTGGGCCAGTGTTCTCCAACTGGTTAGGCCAGTTGAGAAAACAGTTGAGGTTTTTGTAGTGAACCATTTTCTCCCCGAGGCTGCAGTCCATTTTGCAGATCCTTTTGTTTGCAGTGTCAATAATTACTCGTACATATTTCATTTTGCTGTCAAAAGCGGATCATGGGAGAACAAAGTCATCTCTGTAACCGTCAAATTGAAATAGATTTAAAAAAAAACTTTGAGATATTACGAAATGCCTCTTTCTGATACTTTTTTGTTTTCTAGTGAGCACTTATAGAAACATTTTCATGCATTTTTTGTACATGGATCTGAGTTTAGTCCTAGACTGAGTTCTCTTCGAGTCTGGGACCAGGCTTAATCAATGTCTGACCTCAATTTAGCCCTATAAGCAGTTGTTATAAGTGGTTTTTAACCCTTTTTCCACATTTCAGAAGATTCTTCCAGTGTAGAGCAGACTTTCCCATCCCTGGACCCTGTGCTCACACCACCACCAGCAGCAGGACCCATCATCACACTATCCGCACATTTCCTGTAACCCCAGTGCTTGCAGGAAATCTTTCAGGAAATGGCTAATTGTGCTGACCCGATGACCTGGGCATGTCCCCGCAAGAACCCCTTTCGATCTTAAACCCTAATCTCTCTTAGTAGAACGAGGGTAAGAACATCAAGTTCCATGCTCCCTTCTTGAGGTCAGATGGACAAGTGAGTCCCTGTCCCTGTCCCCTTCCCCAAACTGGGTCCTGTCTCAGGCTGTCTCCCAGCACAGGCCACACGGGTGTTCTGTTGCCTGCTCTGCGTGGCTCAGGAGGACGACAGGATGAATAATGAATCGGTACATGGAAGAGGAGAGGAAGAGAGACAGAAGGAGAGAAGAGAGAGGAGTGCTACTTACGTATTGCAGGCCGTCATGGCTTGACAGGTGTCTCCAGTGCAAAACTCTGAGATTGTGCTGTACTGGAGGTTAATGAGATTGAAGAAAGTTGTGGCTGTTGGGGCGAAAAAAAGGAAACAAAAAAAATAAGAGAGAGGTATGACGTTTTACTCCTTGTGATGGGAGTCCTTTTTTTCACCTTTGCTTTTATCAGGGCTTTTCAACTGTGCTATCTGTTTCCATTAATGCAAATGAGGAGGATAAGAGCTCTGCAAAGGAACTTCACAGCACACTGCTGCCATGACCTCGTTCATCAGGTGAGGCTGGCAAACATTAAGCATTTCAATGCTATTTTAGCAATGTTATGCACAAGTGAGGATCAGCTACATTATCATAACACACCTGTAATTATAACCATGCTATTTGCTGGATTTAAAGTGTTTATGTAACTTCTGTGATTACAAAGCTGAAAAGTATGAGATTTTTTTTTTTTATTCCTGTGATGTCTCACCATGGCCAAACGCACAAATGTTATCCATATACAGCAACAAATGTAGTCAACGTCATCGTAACATTATAATATCTAATAAAAACAGCTAAGTAGCAAAAAATAGCCTGCACATATCATTCTACCATGTTTTTCTTGGAAGCTGTCCCTACGATAACATCTGGGGGAATGTAAGCAATGTTATGCTCTTTGGAATTCTAATCTTAGCTGCTCTTTATCACTCTATTATGCAAGTCAGAGATATTTCTACATCGTTCTGCAAAAATTTCAAAACTTCAAAAGCCCTTTCCAAAACTTTCAAGGGAACAGTAGACAAAACAAGAAAGCTTTTAAGACATTCCCACGCTCACCCATTCAATCTACCCATAACAAACTTCTGAGGGATTTTTTTTCCTGCTGCTGCTGCTGTGCGTGTGTGTGTGTGTGTGTGTGTATGTGTGTCTGTCTATCTGTCTGTCTCATGATTCGTGTGCTGTATGGGTACATACTGTTGCTGGCTAGCCATTCATTCAGATCGATCTCTGTCGGCAACACAACGAGCTCCTTGAGGTCGAAGTCGACGACCCGCACTTTGGTGTACTCTGCCTCCAGGTACTGCTTCTTCTCCTCAGTGGGTGGCTTCTTTCCATTGGGCTTTCCTTTGGACTTCCTGCAGGCAGAGACAGACAGATATGTGGTCAGCGCCAGCAGGCCAAAGACACACCGGGCAGGGCCGCAGAGGCCAGAGGAGTGTTGCACAGACTTGGGGGGTAGGGGGGAGAGTTGGGAGCTTATAACGGGGGGCTTATGTAATGCTAAGGCCCACATGTGGTGTTCTGACGCAGGCAGAACAGAGTAAGAAAGGCGTAAGAGCCTTAGATTTCTTTGGAGCAAGCAGTTTAGAAAAGTGAGGTGATTTTCCACTGCGTGGCCAAGGGAACGTTAACCTTGCCCTGTCATTAAGCAGACGAGACCACGGCCTTTGTGGCTTCGACTTCCAGATCTATTTTTAGCCTCCCAGCCGCCCCCAAGTGTAATGTTACAACCAAGCACACCCCTATTGCCGTCGTTCCCCACCATTCCACACGCCGCATCACCACACCCCAGCTCTCAAACATAAAACCCACCACAGCGTAACCGGAAAAACTGAGGCCCTTTGATGCGCGTCACAGAGCACGGCTACAGGAAATATGCTGCAGGGAACTCGGCTTTCTACACGAGCTAGCAGAACTGCCTGGAATTACATTACATTACTAATGACAGGAAAAAAGTACAGCCAGTACAAAAAGAAATGTCACCGCATAGACCTATGTCAAAAAGATAAACTAATTTTAAATTTTACTCAATCAAACATTAAATACAAACTACTGTAAATACAAATTTAAAAAAGTAAGGGACCACCACATATGAACTGAATTTCAATAAAACTTGAGAAGACAACATAAGCTATGTTTTAGTCTTCACACACACCTACTCTACCTAATCCCTCTCCCTAGTTCAACTGATCCTTATCAGACATCAGGTTGTATTAATAAAGTCAATGACCTCTTTCACTGGACAGAAAAACTGCAATTGATTCCCACACTGGCAGTGGATAGGTCCTTTTTTTGAGGAGGGGAGGAGTGGGTGAGACGAGAGAGCATGTTGCTGCCCAACAATAACAAGCAGCGGTCTGCTGACGTACCAGCGGACCTGGCGGCATAAAGCCTGGTCTGTACATGGTGCGGACGGGCAGACGGGCGGTCGGGGGCCAGGCCTTTAAACAGCTGTGCCAGTGTTATTCTGCTGCTGGGCCCACACTCCTGCCTGCCCCTCTGTGCACACAGGCCGGCCTTGTTGAGTCGAAGATCTGGTGCCGACTGCTGATGCTGCTCTGTGTGTGTGTGTGTGTGTGTGTGTTTGGACACTGCCAGAGGCAGAGCCCACTAAACACATAGTCTCTCTCACACACACCCCTCTCTCTGGTTTATCCCCACCCTGACCACTAACCTAGATATACAAGCCACAGTCAACATGCCACACCCCCCCCCCCCCGGCCTTTTTCATCAGTCCCCAAGAGCCGCACTCTCACAGCAAGAGGCAACAAGGTTTGCCAAGAGCTTTCGCTAAGGCCACTTTGTCAGCTTTGGCTCTCCC
>JAVQKI010155165.1:0-10887 GCA_036025975.1 Nematalosa erebi
AAACTCGTGATCAAGCTACTGTATAGTTTCCATCCGGTGGTAGGCTATTGCTGCTTAAATGTAGCATGTGAACATTCTATTTGGATGGATATGAATTTGAAGATGTGAGAGTGCCTCTCCAACGATTTAGAGCACATTTCAGTACTCTGATGCACTCCTTCACTCTTGCTTTTTATTAGATACAAATGGAGTCCATCCATTTCCACTGATCTGAAATTCTTTTAAAGTGAATTTGGCTTTCAGTGATGTGGACGTTCTCTTGAAGAATTGATATGGCATGACATCAGACTAGTACCACTGCCAGTAGGAACCCAACATTCAATCAATTTTCCCTGTGCAAAAGACTGCCCTCCCTCTCTCTCTCTCTCTCTCTCTCTCTCTTTTATTCTCTCTCTCTCCCTCTCTACTATTTTCTTCTTTTCCCCTCTCTGTCCTTTTGCAGGAGTAAAAGCTGAAGGCTTTGGAATAGCTGAGGGGTAATTTGGCTCTTCACACTCCTCAGTCTTGCTTGTTCCAGTTTTTACTGGGTAAAAGTGTATACTTGATGTGTGGGCCAAACTGAAAATTCCACTTCACTTTCACCCCACTAAACAGTGCAGTACCCAAAGGCTTTAGTCAGTAAAACACCTTTGCAAATTATCTTTCTTTGCTGAGTTGTTTTCTAAATATTAACACTAAGCTAATATGGAGAAATGTGTTTATGCGGAGTGGAAAATAAAAATGATGGAGCGGAAGTGGTAGCATAAGAGACTGCACTGCTATTCCAGATGGCTAAACTCAGCATCGGAACAAAGAGGCTTTGTGTTGTCCATGAGAGAGGACCACTCGGTTACTTCAGTGAAGTGTGCCTCTGTTTGCAGGCAGTAACCTTGCATTGGATATTGTATCGCTTTTAGAAGCACAACCATCTATAGCTTCAAAACATTCAGCTCAAAGCCAAACTTGGACATCTGAGATTCATAACTTGCAAGTTATGAAAAGCAGTGAATGTGATGTCAGCACATCCAGAAACAAGGCCAATTAAACATGGGTCCAATTAAACTGAATGCCAGCCATGTGCATTTCAAGACTCTTGATATAATGAAGTCCAGGAGTGTTCTAGCTGGCATCCTGTCTGAGAACCCATGCTTTGTTGAAGCCATGCACGTGTTTACATGCAACAATATGTAGTGTAATTTACACATGCCTGCACGCTAGCTTTTATCCTGGAATTCATAAAGTAAGGGAATGCACTGCTACTCATTCTGATGTAAAAGACATCCAGAGATATACTGTAGCTGCCTCCCGTATAAGATCTGGCCATATATGCTGCCTCTGCAGCATGTCCAAATCAGAGTGTAGAGAGTGTAGCTGTTGCCTCTAGCTTTGTCTGTGCCCTGTGCGTGAGCTCTGAACTATGCTGCCCCTTCTGCACTGCCATCCCTGTGGTCACAGAAAGACAGCTGTGGAGGACTAAGTCTAGGTTCCCTGTCAAGTCATCCATTTATAGTCCAATGCAGTTTGGTGATAATCGTTTTTGGTGTTTTTGTTGTTTTGTTGTTAGAAGTGATCTTATCTCCCTCCCTTTTTTCACTTTGCTCTTGGAAAGAGAGAAAGAGTAGTGAACACCTTGGCCTCAGTCCTCCATGACATCTACAAATATAAACACTGACAAGTGTAATCTGAAATTCCTGGAGGATTAAATGTGACTGATTTGTCAGCATCCTCTGTATCTTGACAGCTTATTTGAATAATTGTGAAGGGAAGGGATGTGGGAAGTGGTGGGATTGCTGCTGACAAACCCATGTGGAGGATTTGGAGGCCTGGTGGAGCTTAAGCACTGCTGTGATTCAGTCTGTGACTCACGCTAAGGACAGACTGTGCCAGCTGCTCCCAACGCTCCAGCCCTCTCTTACTCTCTTTCTGTGCCTCCCAAATGTGCTCTGAAAAGTAATGTTAACTCCTGCTAACACACCTACCACTGCTACTGTCTCCTTTATCTTTCCTGTATTTGTGCTGTGCTGGTGACCTTAGCCAAAACATGACCTTTTGTGTACTGCCATCTCATGCTGTACCCCAATGCCCACCATCTCCCCCTCCACTATAGAAGCCCAGAGTAAACCTTACTACTCGGATTACTCCTCCACTCGTCTGCTCATCCATAAATTGTGCACTAGCCACTATTTGGACCTGTTCATCACCATAGTCATCGGTCTCAATGTCATCACAATGTCCATGGAACACTACCAACAACCCAAGGTAGGTCTTCATTTAAAACTAGAAGAAAAATCAGTCTAGTCCTTTGCTCTCACCTTTCCTGTATTCAGCAAAGCACATTAGCTTAAATGAAAATTCTTTAATGGTGATAAGGTTTGTTTCTCAGTTGTTGTTTTTTCCCCTTAAAATGTTTGGAGAGCTAATGTAGAACCATCCACCTTTTTGCAGTGGATTTCTTTGCACGATTCAGCATTTCTGTTGTTTATAAAATGACTGAATGTGTAAGTACAGTTTGTGAGGCATCTCTGCTGTGAATGTGCTGCCACTGGTAAATGTGCTGTGAAGAGTAAATATCTCTAATGCATTTCTCAGCAGGTAAATTCGATTAATTCCAAAGTTACATTTCCATATCCCTGAAGTTAATCTGATCACTAATGTGAGACAGATATTGCATAATCATAAATACTTGGCATGTAACTCTTGAAGGAAAAATCCGTCAATAAGCCTACAGTATATCCCTGTTCTTTGCTATAAGAACGACCGCATTTGATACAGCGTAGACCAGTGACATGGGGTTAGGCCTGTGCCAGGGAAGGAAGTGTGCAAAAGAATTATGTTAAAATACAGTATATAGAATACATATATACTGTAACTACAGCCTACAACACTGTAGCAGAAAAAAGGCAGAGGTGGTGTGGCAACTTCTGCCCGTGGGTATTATTTTGTCAGGCTACTCCACATAATGCCACATAGGGTCACCTCATTTACTGTGTAAAATAACCCAATTTCAGAAGTTGCAGAGAAGGATTGATTAATTAGGACAGGCAGCTCTGCAAAAACAGTAATTTTGTCACAAGTGCTAAACAGCTACAGTAGGCCAAATTGAGGGTGTTGCAGCAATTTTTTTTCACCTCTTTAAAAGCGGCATAAACATTTTAAACCTCTTTCAGATTCAGAGAGGGCATTTAGCCCATATGTGATATATTAAAATCCGAAAAAACTATACAACACCACAAACAATCTCACTTTATGCAAGAAACTGCTGGAAAAAAAGGCGACAGACCAAGTTTACCATTGAAATTGAGACTCGATACGCATGAGCAAACCCCAAAATCCACACAATGTTAAGGCCATGCGGAGATAAGCAGAGCCTTTATCCTGTCAGTTGAAATGAATAAAGCTGCTATACAGAAAATGCTATTAGCATGTTAGCATGTTAATTGTGTTGATTTACTTCTAGATGCTTCTGGACAGTTATACAAAACTTGGTACCAGCAAATTTTTTCATTTAGTGTATTTTGTGTATATGTGTGTGTTTAACTAAATTTGGGTAGGCACTGCCTACCTTGCCTATACCTTGACTACCCTGAGTGACCACACATCACTGGTGTAGCCTGAATGGTGTAGCCTTGTAAACTGTTAGCTAATGCTAACTGATGGGGCAAACGGAGACAAACTCTTTTGCGCTCATTAGTTAGTGTTGGCAGCCATTTTGCTCTCATATCTACCAACAGCACTCACAAACGTAAAAACGGGTTCACAGATTCACTCCATATAATCCCTTTAACACCTTGAAAATGATGATTAGGTCAAGATGATGGCGTCTACTCCTGCCATTCATTTAATCATTGAATGAATATACGTACAGTACATCTAGTGTGAAAGTTTAATTTTGGTAATATTTTTAAAAGAGACCAAAAAAGAAATTCAGAGCTTTTAAATAGTAGCTATCTTTGAGCACATTGTAAAGGGTTAACAGAGAGTCTCTCAAAAGGGCATTGTTTCCATCGGCATAGTCCCTGTAAGCTGCACAAATTGAGGTCTTAAGCTTCACCTCAAGCTAAAAATACCAGGCTATTTCAATTAACAGCCCAGCAGGACTGCTGTCTATACCCATGATCGTTAGGCATCCCCCCCCCCCAATAGCTGTGCTCTTCCCTTAGCCTCGCCGCTGACCAGTCCACAGAGTCAATTTATTCCCAATGAAGCATTAGGAGCCTTCTCAGCTTTAATTAGTTGGTGTTGGTGGAGCAGGGAGGGATGGAGGCAGAGGTCCACCCAGCACACCATGGAAATGCTAACAAATGGCTGGCTCTGCCTCCCTCAGTTCACTCAATCAGTGAGGAGACCTCATCATCCTTTTCCATCTTCTCAGTTAGCATCAGACATCCTGTAAACAAACTGATCCATGGAGACTCACCTACTCCCCCAAATTGAAAGCACACTCTGTGTGTACAGTATGTGTGTGTGTGGGTGTGTGAGTGAGAGAGAGAGAAGGAAAGGAGAGATAATCTGTTTTTATGTGTGCTTGCCAAAGTTTTCTTTGTAATACCTAATATTACTGTTCACATTTGTGACATTATATATCACTTTGAGGACCTTTAAATGTATGTGTGTGTGTCTGTGTGTGTGTGTGTGTGTTTGTGTTTATATTTCTATCTGCATATTCTAAGTATTTTTGTGTGCTCTAAAGGTTCTTGATGAAGCTCTCAAGATCTGCAACTACATTTTCACCATTATATTTGTTCTGGAGTCGGTTTTCAAGCTTGTGGCATTTGGTTTCCGCCGTTTCTTCAAAGACAGGTCAGAGAAAGTCTTATAAACTTGCTATGCTCTGAAATGTTAAACAATGGATATCTCACTTATAAAGTCTATGAATTGTGTGTGGGTATATAATCTTCTGGGCCATTGAGTGGCGAAATTTTAGGTAGGAGTTGCTACATCGCCATTGCCCCATGAGATGTCATTCAAAAAAGTGCAAGAAATGCCTTTAAACAGAGTAGCTGTTTTATTGCTTTAAGATGATGAGATAACATCTTTGCACTTTGAGATAGACTGTAGATAGGCCTATCAATTCAGACATCTAATACACACACACACACACACACACACACAAATATTTTTCATTTGTTGTTCAGGCATTTTATGGGTTAACTCGCTTGGGGCCAGATTACCATGGGAATACGGTCTGTATTCCAGAGCTCCAGATCAACAGTAAACAATGGCTTTGTGCACTGTTCTTTTCAGATGAAAGATCCCAAAAATTGATCATGAGTTATGACATCATTGAACGACTTTTAGTGGCTGAATTTCACACCTTAAAATTTGTGAGATTGGAACAAGAACTCTGTTAAGTTTTAGAGGTCCTTTATTCAATGCATAAATTTCAGAAAGTGTAAAGATATGAAACACCTTGGATGGCCATAGGCCAGAGGGAATGGGCTGGCCATGAAAATATGTAAAAATTGGCCCCTTTACACTCAGACTCAACTTAATTCATTAGGAAAGGTTCAAGGGTGGCCTAGCTAAGAAATCTGATCATTCTGAAGAAGATTAAATAGCAAGAGGAAATTGCTCTATGTAAGTAAGTAAAGCCAAAATAGCTACTCATAGTGCTTAAGACAAACACAGACATAGACAAAACACAAAACAGTCTACCAGTCCATGGGTAGTTGGATAGGCTAAACGTAGACATGGTGGTCATATGCATGCTCATGGATCTCCAGAGATGGGAGGCAGAACTTGAACCGCCCAGCAGGTCAGCCTCTCAACTACAGAAAATCCAACAACGGGATGGTACAGTAAATGTCAGTAACATTTCTGGCCAGTTTTAGAGAGCACAATCCAAAATTTCAGTCTCTCATTGCAGATGACAAGGTGGAGATCCTACTCTAGGCATTAAACATCTACTCTGCAGATGCCTCTTGCCAGTTCAGAGTTTGTTATAGCACTCGGCTCCATCAGATCAGCTGACCTGAAGCGGTGGATATCACAGAGTGAACACCCCATCTCACTGCTTAGTGTGTAGCTCGAGCAGCGCAGCCAATGCCAGTGGGCTATCCTAAGTCACTAGCCCAGTGTGGACATCCAACTGATGATGAAGAATTAAAAACTTAAAACGTACTTGACAAAAAATCAAAGGGGAAAAGCATTTACTCGTAGCAAATATGTTCAAAGAAACAAATAATGAGAAATTTAGACAAGACATGACATAAAATAAAGGAAATGATAAAAACATCAAACAAAGACAGGTGTGTGGCTCACCAGTGTCCCCGTAACCTAGCAACCGGTGACAACTCTTTTCCTTCACTGAGATTAGACTCTTGTGTGTTTTCATCATTCCATTGCAGGTGGAACCAGCTAGATCTTGCCATTGTGCTGCTGTCTATCATGGGCATTACCCTGGAGGAGATTGAGGTGAATGCCTCTCTTCCCATCAACCCTACCATCATACGTATCATGAGAGTGCTGAGAATAGCACGTGGTGAGTATAAATCAACTAAACTTTCTCCTTGTTAGGGATTAAAAAGCTTTACATGCATTACACAAACAACAAAGAGTGTTTCAGCATAGGGTATGGGATTACCTGTGCTTAACTACATCACTTAGTCAACTTCACAACAACTCAATGCAAATAGCCGCACTCTGGATCAGATGTACAAAGGAATTATCACCAGTTTCAAACATGAAGTGCACCTTAAGACAGAGTGCAAACCCAGTGACAGCACACATTGCCTGACAGAGGTGTGCAGAATTATGAACATTTCTTACTGATGCATCATGCACTTATTGGAAGGTCATGGGAAATTGGGAATGGATATGTCCACCTTTTAAAAGCAATTGTAATCTATGTTCTGTTTAGTGCTTAGAAACAGAAACTTACAGAGAGAGTAAATCCAGCATTCAGAGCACCAGTTTGCCAATTTGAACTAAGTCAAAAGCTACTTTTGCTTGCCTTGTTCTAATATCTTACTTTCACTTTCCCTGTGTGCAAGACTATTGAATAGAACTACCAGCATGCACAAATAGCATCATTTGTGTAGTTAGCATGGTGTTCTAAAAGCAGAGTACAACTGCTGCTCTGTATAACCCTTGTTGACAAAATCGATTATTTTTTTCATGATCAATATTTTTATATTCCTGTACAGATCATCATCATTTAACTCTATTTTTTCCCACTCATTCAAGTCTTTGTCTAAGGATCAGCCTCCATATTATTGGTGAGCATTGGTAGCCTATCTGTTGATTGCCAGAATAATTAACATATGCCATTTTTGTTTTGTTTTGTCTTTGCTGTACAGTGTTGAAACTGCTGAAAATGGCTGTGGGCATGAGAGCCCTACTGGACACAGTCATGCAGGCCTTGCCACAGGTAACACAAATCATGAAATGTTGCAGTGTCATAAGGTGGAAAAATACTGTTTACAACTCAATGATTACGAGTTTTCCATGTCATATGGTTTGTTACACATGCTGCTTGACACAGCTTTTTGACATGACACTCCAACTTGAGCACTCTAATCTCAGCACCCATAATCAGTGGGGATAGGCCCAGATAAGCACATGCTAATGATGTGATGTGCAAAAAGCCAAGAGAAAATAGAATAACATATTTGTGAAATGTCTTACAGTATATGAAATACGAGAGCCCCTCTCGCAATCGGGACAAGCGTAGCTTGTATTCTCTCCTGTGATTTCTTCAAATTGATTTTCCACTACTGATCTGTATTCCTTTGGGTGTCCTCTGTCATCCATGCGTTTCCTCTCGTCTGCGTCTCACTACAGGTTGGGAATCTGGGTCTTCTCTTCATGCTGCTCTTCTTCATCTATGCAGCCCTGGGGGTGGAGCTGTTTGGGGACTTGAGTAAGCATGCCCCCCTGGCCCCTTTTATCTGTCTCCCTCTGTTTAATCCTCCGTTACCTGCACTGGCACACTCAGAGGGTGCAGGATGTGGAGAATGGAGTAGTCATAATAGTCATTAAACAAAGCAACACACATTTACCAAACTCAAAACAAGCTCATGCCCAAGTCTAATCAATATTAAAAGTTAACCTGTGTTTTAGCATTCCAGTGACTGCCAGCATAGGTGTATTAAATAGTGCTTGCTCTCTGTAATGGGGATTTCTGTTCAACTTGTATAGAAGTGCTGTAGGTTTCATGACCTCTCCACAGGGGTACAGTACCTTAAGGCTGTTTGCTGCACCCGCACCCTCTTTCTTTCTTATTATTGTTTACATGGATATGTATACACCAGTTAGGCATAATATTGGTTTACTGATTATAGTGAAGAGTGAAAATGAGCAGTTTGTTGATTGATTAGTTTGAAGAGTTGTATGGTAAGAAGTGGCATCATGTTGACCCACATGCTGTCTTCTGTGAATGGCAGTCTGTGATGAGACTCACCCCTGTGAGGGACTGGGCCGCTATGCGACCTTCAAGAACTTTGGCATGGCGTTCCTCCTGCTGTTCCGTGTCTCCACTGGGGATAACTGGAATGGGATCATGAAGGTGAGGGAGTTTTGGACAGCTTTTCTCCTGCTGCTGCATGTGCTTGTACTGTTCATTATCCCATCAATATCAATACATAGTTCATTTTATATCAAATCATATCAATACAGCCTTTCTAATCAAGTCTCTGACAGAGATGGGGAAAGGACGGATGATGCTGTCTGGTTGAGTAAGCCACAAAGACACATAACTAAAGCACTTGTGTGTATGAGGTATTTTAAGGAAGTTTTAGGCAACGACAAGATCTGTTGGTCATAATTTTGATCAACAGTACACTCTGCAGTAACATTACTGACATTGTCAAATGCAGTTTGCACATACTTCTTAATCTCGCTGTATAGTTACACGTGGGATAGGCTATGATGCTTTTCTGATTTTGTTGCAGCACTTTTTTCGTATAGATGACAGCTGTTTTCAGGCCAGGTGAACATTCAGCTATTTAGGCTTCTCATTGTCATCCTTGCATCTGTGTTGCTGTCACCAGCTCTGAATCCATCCTACATTCCTGTCCAGGGATGCTACTACAGTACCTCCTTCTTTTGAAAAGTAATGGCCCAGGCATAAAATTGAGACTCTGAGGGCCTGGTGTTCTGATGTTGGTGCTGTTGTAATTTGTCTTTGGAAGTTTGCAGAGAGCTTGTGCTATAACCTGTCTTTTTATGTCCTAGTTACCAAACCTGGAGCTCATCTTGTAGTTTGTGTTTGGTCTCCCCCCTCTCATTTTGTATGTGCAGTGCCCAAAGCATGCTTGCTGAAGTGAATCAATCTTGGATTTTACTGATTAGACGTAATGTAGTAAATGCTAATTAGATGTCATCAAATAGAGAGATGATGCAGGACAGTAATCCTACTCTCTACGCTTAAAGAAAAAAAAGCTAAATACTAGTCTGCTTTACTTTTCTGCTGGTTAGTCCTATCTTTCCACAGTGACTTCCCTTTCGATAATGGGCAGTTGGTGATGGAATGTTGGGGTTATCCAGTGAATTTGAGGTTATCCATTGAAGACAGCGACTACAGTGTGTGTGAAGTGTGAAGGGAAGAAGTGTAACCATGCTGCAGTGATGTTTGTTAACTCTTATCCAGAGCAAGTGAAAGCACCAACATCTGCCCTTTAACTTATCAGCATAAAAAGCTGTAATTCTAACCTAAGTTAGAGCACTGCTATGTACTGTATACACTATTATTCATGTCTGTTATGCATGGCTAGGAAACTGAAAGTACAGTGTCATGAGTCCGGTATGTACTGCTGCTGGAATGATGATATGTTGATTATTAACAGATCTTTCCACTGGAGCCTTGTCTGAGTCAGAGACGTCTCATGCAGGAGTGCTCTACCCAGCTAACATTTGCACCAGAAACATAGCACAGCCAATGGAACTGCTGTGATTTGCTCATCAGTTCTTATCTTTGTTGTACCTGAAAGATATAGATCCTTGCGTATGGTGTGTACCTCATTTAAACCTCATACCCCTATCTCCTTTCTCCTAGGATACGCTGAGGGACTGTGCCCAGGACACTGGCCCATGCTACAATGCAGTAGTGTCCCCCATCTACTTTGTGTCCTTTGTCCTGACTGCACAATTTGTCCTGGTGAATGTGGTCATTGCTGTGCTTATGAAGCATTTGGAAGAGAGCAACAAGGAGGCCAAAGACGAGGCTGAGCTGGAAGCAGAGTTGGAGCTGGAGGCGATGGGCGGCCCCCCTGCTGGAGGACAAGTAGGAGGCGTGGGCCTGATTGGGGGGCACCTCTCCCCCTTCCTGCAGGGAGACACCAGTGGACCAGCTAGTCCCCTCACCCCTCCGCCCTGGACCTTTAAGAGGGATCCCCAGGAGAACTTTAGCCTGGCCAACGACAGCCCTCCGCCAACAATGGTGGACATCCGTCGAGACTCAACAGCGCACATCAGGGCTGACTCCCCTCACTGTCTGGAACCACCCATGGAGGTGAGTAGCCAATATCCAACTACTATTTGATAGAGTATGTTTCTGTGTGTGTGTGTGTGTGTGTGTGTGTGTGTGTGTGTGAGAGAGTGTATGTGTGAGTGTTTGGTGGGAGAATGTCTATCCTTCTTTTTAAGAGAATATGGGTGTCGGCAGTTAGCCCAACTAAAGAGCACACATATGTCCACTTAAAGGGTTTGGTTTTTTACACTTAAAGCCTGGTTTTCGGATCGTTTATGATGAAATTTAATGGTTAAGATTGAAATTTTGACAAATGCCTGTTTTGAGAATGTTCGGTTGTTGCGATAGCACCCCCCCCCCCCACCCCCCGACACCGTGAAAATGGCTGCATAGAGTGCTGAAATCTTTCATAAAAAGTATTAAACCTTGAAACTCTCAGAGTGGTCAGTAATGTTACTGAAATCGCTGCTTCCAACCATTTCCAACAGGTTCTCAACTGA
>JAVQKI010155423.1:0-13208 GCA_036025975.1 Nematalosa erebi
GACGTCAGCATTGTCAACACTTTCACTCCTCCGTGTCTCCTTACGTCTCTCTCTCTCCCTCTCTCTTTCTCTCTCTCTCTCTCTCTCTCTCTCTCTCTTTCTCTTACTCTCTCTCTTTCTCTCTTCTGGAGGTTTTTTGGAAAAAAGGGATGGAGTTTACCCTTCAGAACAGGAGCAGTTGGCCACTGCCAGAACCACTCAAACTTTACAACACATGGAGCTGAGAACATGAGAGCGAGCACTCATGGAAAACAACATGCATTACCAATTCTGTCATGCCTCTGCCCATCTGAAACGAATGTTCTCGCTCTCTCCTCTCTCCTCTCCTCTCCTCTCCTCTTTCTCCTCTCCCCACTTGCTCATTCGCTTCTCTCCCATTATCCCTCGTCTGTCTATTTTTCTGTGCTCTGTTTGTTTTCCCCACACATTCTTGTGCTCCAACACCGCATTAGTGCAGGATTCCTGAGTGCGAATGGATTACATCATTGTTATTAAATCGACAGTTACAGTCAAATGTGCGCGTTTGTTTTCTCGTGTGGTCTGTAAGCCAGTAAGTGTGTGTGTGGTGGAGTGAAAGATCGAGAGAGAGACAGAGAGAAAGAGAGTGAGTTTGTGTGTGTGTGTGTGTGTGTGTGTGTGTGTGTGTATGTGTGTGTTCCCAAAAGTAAGAAGAAGAGAGAGAAAAAGAGGAAGAGAAGCCCAGAGGCAGAGGAAGAGAAACACTGAAATATAGTGAGAACTGTAGTAGTCAAGATGAAAATCAATAAAGAGAAATGGTCACAGAAATATTACAGTTATAGAGGGGGAGAGAGACAGACAGAGAGAGAGAGAGCGAGAGAAAAGCTGAGACAAGAGGTAATGGGGACAAGAATGACAGATTGAGAAACTAAAAGATGGACAGATTAGGAAATGAAAGAAGCATAGAGGCTGCGCACGTGAATGATAAATTAACTGTCAGTGCTCATTACAGTAAGCGACCAGACAAATAGACATACACTAGATTAGTTCTTAGTTGTCTTAAGTACCCATTTTCTTGGTTTACTTGTGTTATGCACCTGTGTTGATATTAGTAGAGTCCCAGGATGTGCTATTTAAACTGGAGAGGCAGATAAGTGTTTTGATTAACTGTATGTATACGATCACCCAGTGATCACACAGAAGGAAATATTTTGACCAATCATGGCAATAAGAATTAATTCAGAAAAATCCCCCCTACACACACACAAGAGTGAGGCGGGCCCAGTGTGAGTGGAGAAGAAGGAGCTCTGTGCTCTGTGCTGTGTGCTGCGGCTGAGTGTGTTTGGGTTTCCCCCGCGTCTGCTGACAGCTGGCTCCCCTGGATCATGGCGGGACGCTTCCCGCAGTGCCACGGCCAATCACGGCCATTAGGGCTGACGTTCCCCTCA
This sequence comes from Nematalosa erebi, assembly GCA_036025975.1. Classification (NCBI taxonomy): domain Eukaryota; kingdom Metazoa; phylum Chordata; class Actinopteri; order Clupeiformes; family Clupeidae; genus Nematalosa; species Nematalosa erebi. The sequence goes on from JAVQKI010155423.1 coordinate 1,407, forward strand.
CGCGAGCCCCGCCAGTGCACTACGCTGTGGCAGCACGCTGGAGATAGAGCAGACTGTGTCACCGAACTATGCAGTTGTGCGAGTGTGAGTGTGTGAGAGAGTGTTTGTGACTTAGTACAGTACATGTGTGGGTGTGTTTGTTTACTTAATGGTTGTATGGTCGTGTGTGCGTGTCAGCACTCTTCTGTCTGTTCTCCCTCTTCTTTCTTTTGTTCTCCTTCTCTAATTGCTTTTCGATTACATTTCTCACTCGACACATCAGTCAGATTTACAGTCATTACACTTTAAAGAGTGTGTATGTGTGTGAGAGAGCGTGAGAGAAAGAGAGAGAGAGCAACACTCTGTCTTCTCCTTCCCCATTTCTGCAACCGTTATCATTTCTCATCCACCTATGAATCTACACACACACACAGACACACACTTTCTCTTTCTCTCTCTCTCTCCCTCTCCCTCTCTCTGTTCTTCCACCTCTCCTCACATTGACTGTCGAATTTGAAAGCACACTCGTCCGCCGCTCTCACCGCTGCCTACTCTGGGTCCAGCGAAACTAATGCGACTGTGGCCTTTATGGCAAGCAGCAACGCTTTCGAAGAGGTCAGAGGTCATTGTGGTATTTTAAGACGTGCGGAAACACGTGACCTGCTCCCCCCATGTCCCCCCCCCCACCAAGTCTCTCGGAGTCTACACTCACTGCCCTCTTGGGAGCTCCTAAAAAGGGAGCTTAAATAAAATGTAAGCCATATTAACAATAACACTGAACAGGGAGTCTGAAAATCAGTGGACTGGTGAAACATTAGTGGATTGAAAATAAGATAACGCCAGACGAAAGGGGTAACGCGAGATTACCACTCACAGACAAGCTTTAGCGGTAGACAAGCTGGATGGCCATCATTGCTCCTACTCGTACACACACTGTACACATACACACACAGACACACACACACACACACAATAACATGCACACACATTCACTCACAAACCCGCTGACCACCCGGAACACTTTGACCCTGACCGCCCCCTCCAGCCCTTTCAGCCACTCAGGAGCACAGCAGTTGGGGGAAAGCTCCACCACGACTTCCTGCTTCTGTCCCTACTCTCCCCACCCAGTCCTCCACCCTCCATGCCTGTGCTCCCTCTCATGTCGTAACAACTCGTAAAGGTGCGAGACTTTGATCCCCCCCGTAAAAAGCCCTGTCCTGCCCTAAAGGCAGTTGCCATGGACCCAGCCCTCTGAGGTGCTGACCAGTCTCTCGTTTCAGTATTAAATGTCGACCATCATGTAGAGCCACATAAATATATATTGTTTTATCAATATGCATTTAATCTATATAAGCATATAGGTGAAACAAAAAAAGACCCACTGAATGACTTCACCCTGCAGGCTGCTTGACATATTATCTATTTGGACAGCTGGGTACATACTGCAGTTACCCAGGTCAAGTGCCTTCCTCAAAAGGTGTGCTGGCCAATTGATCCCCACTGTTCGTGTGGTAGACAACAGTGTAAGCTGGCCCTATCCTGTGGAACGGCACTCTAAAAGCAAAAAGCGTAGGGTCGGGTGCCCGGAAAGTGTTTGGCTGAATAGCGGTGAAAGTTCAGGCTGCGGCTCTCTCTACGTTGCGCTTGTTATGATAGTGTGCGGTCAGTCGACGGGAGAGGGGCAGCGGTGAGCACTGCGTTCTGTGCTTCTCCGGACTGGACTTTTCTTTTTTGCATAAAATAGCATGGCTGTGGTAGGTCACCATGGTACCCAGACAGGAGCTACAACCTCATCCTCTCTCTTTTTCTCTCACTCTCCCACTCTCTGCACTTCTTTTCCCCCTATTCTATCTCCCTGTTGCCCTTTTTCTCTCTTTTCTCTCTTGCACTCTATCCTTTTCTCTCTTTCCTCCTTCCCTCTACATCTATCATTCTCTTACTTATGTCTCTCTCTTTCTCCCTCTCTTTCTCTTTCTCTCTCTCTCTCTCTCTCTTCAGCTCCAGATGTAGGAGCAGTAGCCAGCACGGGAGAGAGAGCGAGGTCAGGGGTCGCGAAGGGTTTAGGTTTCCTGCTCACGGACCCCCGTCGAGCCCAGTCAGGGCTCTTCCTCCGCCACACCAAAGTCCCTGCTCCCGCCACTGGCAAAATATTAGTCTAGAAGCAGCACAGGGGGGAAAAGACTGAGGGGAAAGATGGAGGAAGGGGCTCAGGGGGGTGGTGTGTGTGTGTGTGTGTGTGTGTGTGTGTGTGTGTGTGTGTGTGTGTGTGTGTGTGTGTGTGTGTGTGTGTGCTAGGATGGGGAGGTGGGGTGTATGGAGGGAGCTTCCCTTCCTGCGCTTCGCTGAGAACCGATCGCGTTACGCTCCCGGTGTCTGCAGGAACAACACGGCTCCCTTTCTCCATTTCCTTGCGCAGGCATATATATGCTGTAGCATCCTGAGCATGGAGAGAGAGAGAGTGAGAGAGGGAGAGAAAGAGAGAGAGAGGCAGGCAGGGAGGAAGGGAGAGAGAGAGAGACAGGCAGAGGTGAAGAACTCCCACGTTCTGAGCCGCACACGAGCAGGGACCGCAGGAGTGGTGGGGTTGAGGCAAGGCTTCGCTTCCTGCGCATGTGTGATCAGAGCAGAGCACTTGGAGCTGGAGTGGATCTCAAACTTGTGGTCTGTGGTGGTCTGTGGAAAACGCACCGATAGATGTTTGCACATTACCTTTTCAAAGAGTGTGTGTGTGTGTGTGTGTGTGTGTGTGTGTGTGTGTGTGTGTGTATTAGCATTAGCTTAACTTTAGTTATTTTGGATATGCCTATTTGTCTGTTGGGTATCTATAGTATAACCATGCATCAGTTGGTGTGTAAGAGTTGTTGTTTCAGTCTGTTGCATATCCCTTTTTCTGTTTATGTTTTTTTTGTTTCTGTTTGTGTGTGTGTGTGTGTGTTTGTGTTTGTGTGTGTGTGTCTCCACCGGCGCATGCGCTTTGTGCTCCATGCCGGGGCCCTGTGCTGGCCCCCCCTCCTCCCTCAGCAGTGCTCTTTATAAACACATCAGCTGGGCTGACAGCGCGCAGCAGGAGCGCGGCCGAGAGGGAGAGGGCCCCGGCCCGGGACGCAGCCCTCATAAAAAATCACTTCTAATTTATATCCCCCCAAATTGGAAAGTGCACGCTCACACCTGACTAAATCATCATGCGTCAGCCGGAGTCGGCCCCCCACCGCACGCGGGCGAAACTCGAGCCCAGCCTTTGCCGCGGCGGGGTCCGGGGCCAGCCAGGCAGAGAAAACACGCGGGCCATGGACGCACCGCACCGCTCCGCTCCTCTCCTCTACGCGCCAGCCTCTCTTAATGGCTTCTGCAGATGTTTGCTCTGTCCAGATAGGCCCTGCTCGCAATCTGGCCCCGGCTATTCAGTAGGGCTTTATCAAATTTGTCATTTCACCCTTTCTTTCCTTTCAGATTTTTTTTTCTTTTTTTCCTTCTTTTTTTCTTCTCTCTCTCCCTCTCTCCCTCCCGCTCTCCCTCTCTCTCTGACGAAGGGGTTAGGGTGGCCTCGGAATGCCCTCACACTCCCTCCGCTTTCCTCCCTTGTTCCTCGCGAAGTTATTTCCCTCTCCTTCATTCTGCCACCCCTGCTTTATCCACCCCTCCCTCCTCTCCTCCCTCCTTCTCTCCACACCCTTCTCCCTCTCCTCTCTTCCTCCCAGCTCTCATCTGTCACTTCCAGTCCAGTTGGCGTCTTGGCGCTGGGGGTCTGCGCTCAGCATGTCTCTGGAAAGAAGAGACTGGAAGAGGAGGAGGAAGAATAAGAGGGCTCTAAAAACAGAAGAAGAAGCCCTCATTCTTGTTCGCATAGTCACTAAAAGTGTCAAACACACTCTCTCATTATCAATCAATCTATAACTCTCTCTCTCTTTATCTATATATCTATCTATCCATATCATTTATTGTGTTGTGTTTAGTTGATCCAATAGTGGTTCAGTAATCGAACTCTTACGGTCAAAAGTCTCTTACTTTCTACCAAGTTTTATTTTATGTGCTTTCAAATCATTGTTCCAACAAAGGAAGTATTAACATTCCCTCTCTCTCTCTCTCTCTCTCTCTCTCTCTCTCTCTCTGTCTTTCTCTTTCTCCCTCTTTCTCTCTCTTCCTCCTCTTGCTCTTGTGTCGCTGCCCTCCCATGCTAATGTGGAACACACATGTTATTATTCCACATTAGCCATGGCCATCATAAACTTGACAAACACTAAACAAACAGCACAGGTGGCCGGGGAGAGACAGGGGGCCACTGACTGGGAGGGCCCGGCGCTCTGTCACTCTGGCACACTTCATCACCCCGGCTCTCCTCTGTGAATCACAGCACAGCACAGAGGGATAAAAGAACAGCAAAGGAGAGAATAGGGTAGTGAAACATAGCGTAGCGTAGCAATACAGCACACACTAATGGCATAATATCATCTAACAGTATAGCTTTGCATGCTAGAGTGCAGATTTGTGTTAAGATAGCTAAGAAAGTTCTGGGGGAACGAACAGTAATGGTAGAAAGGAACTATCATATTTCATCTACGTAATGTGGATGCAGTTTGCATGACAAACATTCATGTTTTTTTTTTTAAGGAGGTATAATTGACAGTCTCATGTGCAGCTGGTGGTGTAATTTCAGAAATCTAGTATGTGCTCAGGCCAGTGAGTGATGAGGTTTAGGGGTTGAGGAAACAGTAGCCAGCATAGCTAGTTTTATGCTGATGGTTTTGCAGGTCAAAGGTCATTTAATTGCTATAAAACATTTGCTGACATTTTTTATTCCATTCTACAGAATCGTTGGTTTGCCTTTTTGGACTCCCATTCATGTTTTTCTGTGAGCAGCTTTGAACCAGCTTGTGTGCCAGATGTACTGCTGCATCTTAACAACCATCACAATAATATTAGTTATGGCATCGTATTTCCATTCTGAAATACAGTACACTGAATTGCTAAATTGCATGGGCTTTACAGTACCGGTATTAAGTATGCCATGAAAATGTGTTTAGAAACATCCGGAGGAGGACATAAACTTTATTTAAGGCCAGTGGAAAAACAAATCTTATGCAAGCAAGTGACACAGTAGGAGGGGGAACCATGCAGAAAAAGGAGCTGCCACACACAGATGAGGATGATTTACATGGAGTTACCCTTTCGTTCCTTCCCTCCCTCTCTCTCTCTCTTTCTATTTCTCTCTCTGTGTATATCTCTCCCTCCATACCTTGTTCCCTCCCACTGCTCCCTCTCTTTCTGTCTTCCTGTCCCTCCTCCTTTTTTTAAGTGTGTATATGGTGTATGGTCTGTATGAGAGAGTAAAAGGAAAAAAAAAAGCAAGAAAATTGAAACATGTTCCAGTTCTAATCACAGAGGAACTCAGTATTTTTGCTGCTTGGATGCGCTGCTGTGGCTCAGCGCTCAGCTGAACTCAGGCACAGCTTGGTGAGCCACACAAACAGGTGACCCCTGGCTGGTCTGAGCGCCAGGGGTTTTTGGGGAGGGCTTTGATGCGGGACGCCCAGCGGGAGAAAGAGAGGGAGCATAGAGGAGGAGGAGGAGGAGGAGGAGGGGCATTCCTCTCACAGTCAGTGTCCAGGGTAAGGATGAGTGGAGGACAGGAAGGTCAAAGGTGAAACAGAGGAGACTGACAGCACTAAAACACTAAGGGCTCTCTCTCTCTCTGTTTTTCTCTCTCTCTCTCTCTCTTTGGTTCTCCTCAGTTCTATTTCTAGCTCCCTCTCTCTCTCTCTCATTCACCTTCCTTTTCTCACTTTCACTCTCACTCACTTCTCTCTCCCTTCAAGTCCCCGAGGATGGGTAACTCTATCTCTCTGCTTTGGTGCCAGATGTTAAACTCTGTGTAACCTGTGTGGCAGGCTGAAGAAGACGTCTGTCTCTGCCCGCTCCGGCTTGCTCCAAACCCCTGCCAATCATTAGACGGATGAGCATACAGAGGGACAGATAGGTGGGCGGCCTCACAGGTGGACTACCGGACTCTGTTTAGGTATGGGGGGAACCTCAGGGATTAAATCCCACTCCCACGCATGTCCAAGATAACAGCTGGAGAGAGACGCTGGACCTTCCCCTGACCTTGCATTTATTTTCATATTGTTTTATGAATATCATAATGACATGAGATCAGCTGAGCGAAAAGTTTATATATATATATATATATATACGTGTGTGTGTGTGTGTGTGTGTGTGTGTGTGTGTGTGTATAACAGGAGATTGGCAGCTGTGTCTGCTGCTCTTAAAGGATGTTTTTAAAGGAAAACCAACTGGATCCAAATGCCTGGATCAAGCTACAGCACTCTCTCTCTCTCGTTCTCTCCATCTCTCTCACTCTCTCACTCACTCTCACTTTCTCTACCTGCCTGGTCTAAGCAATGCGTCACTATGCCATAAATCAAGGCAGAGGAAGTACTTTGACAGCGCCAAACCCCATGATGGCAAATATTTAATGGGGTTTAATGTGACTTCATGAAAATGAAAACTAGCATAACAGTTAGAAACTGACAGGAATTGCATAAATAGTGGCCCTTCTTCAGGACTTTAGCCTGTAACTAAATTATCCATTCCATTGAATACAAATTGCCACCACAGCTCTGGAATGAGTTATCTCACTCAACTGATAGGATAAGCAAACAGTGAGCCACCAGACAAACAAAACAGTGCTTCTGATCAATCATGGTGGCAATGAGGCCGTAATCACATCAAGGGCTGTGAACTGGCCATGATGGATGACCAGGCCCCTCTGCAGCCCCAGCAAGGCCTGGCCGGAGCGAAACCTGATCCGGGGCCGCACAACACCACGCTGCTTTTCAAAGACCTGTTTGTGTTATTACAGGTTGTTCAGCTGCTTGGAACAGACAAACAAGCCTCACAACTCAAGAGAGGGATAACACTGCAATCCCCCCCACCCCACCACCATCCCCACTTACACACCACGCATACAGAGACGCACACTCTGTTCGGAACAGCTGCCTTTAGTGCAGGGAAACACACTGACAGCCAGACAATTCGGAGGGAGCCAGCCAGATTCCTATAAACAGGGCTGGAAGGTTTCTAGTTGTTAGCGAAACATAAGAAACATCAGGTCAAGAACATCATTTATTTGTTCCTTGATGAAGGAGGCTCTTTTACAAATTATTTTGTTCCGATGAACTTTCGTTGTTCGTGAAAGATTCATTGCCATTTAAAGTTTGTACAGCTTTGATAAACAACATTAATCATGTTTCTGTTTTGTGAAAGAAGACCAAACTTGAAACAGCTCCACTTCACATCACATCACAGCATGTAGGAGGGGCATTATTCATAGCCAGCCCTCTCAAATAGTCCCTAAGCCTCAGTCAGCCTGGCATGGATAATGGTACACATACAGAACAAGTGTGGCGACAACACCAACCCAGCCCACATCCTCTATATGTCTCTTATCTCTTTCTTTCTCTCAACCAAATATCATTTTTCCCCAAATTGTTCCAAATGGGCTGTCAGTGTAAACTCCCACTCTTTCTCTCTCCCTCCCTCTCCTTTCTCTTTTCCCTCCCTCCCTCTCTCCACCTCTTTCACCTCCTCCTCCTCTCCTTCTCTCCTCTTCTCTCCCTCGCTCCCTCACTCTCTCTCAGTCCCAGCGTGCCTGTATGTAACATCAGTAAAGCTGTCAGGCGGGCCTGCCAAGGTAAACAGCCCAGCGCCGGGTTCAGAGGTGACGGGGGCCGAGATGTTTTTCCTAAGGAACCAAGAGACCCCTGGAGGCCCCTGGCTGGGGCCGGGGAGGGGCAGTGGGGGGAAGACGATCCCCTCAATTGCCCCCCACACTAACACATCGGCCAGTCTCTCTCTCCCCCCGATCTGCATCTGTGTACACAAACCGGCTCCACAGGATCCCCTTCACACGTACACACACACTCACTCATTCATTCACTTACGGGGTTTTGCTCTTTAAATCACCGCTGTGTCAACACAAAAGGCCAAAACACACATACACACACACACACACACAGACACATACAAATGCTTGACCCCCACACATAAATACTGTACATTTGGGTATTGTGTATATATTTAACTATTGTGTCCCATGCATCACCTCTTCTTGGAGTCCAGAAATTTAAATTATATTCAGAGAGGGTCTTTGAGGGTCTTACTGTGTGTAGTCAAGATTTAGCTTAATCAGCAAGGCTCAACAAATTATTATCCCACTAAACCAACCCTCCTACTAAACAGACAAACTCTTGAGTCAGGGTGCCATCTCATGTTTTTGAGTACATGAGTCAATTATGAACCATGTCAGAAACAGAGCAGGGAAGAGAATAATGGAGAGAGAGAAAAAAAGGAAAGCTATAGACAGAGAGAGAGAGAGAGAGAGAGAGAGAGAGAGAGAGAGAGGGCATTTAGAAAGAGAGAAAAAGTGACAGAGGGAGGGGATAGAAAGGTGAGGGAGATGAAAGAGAGACAAAGACGGCAGGAGAAATTAGAGAAATGAAAGGGAGGGAGAGGATAAGTTGGAGAGGAGGCAGTGAGCGGGAAGAGGAAAAAGGGGGAGCATAGTGATAGAAAGATGGAGAGAGAGAAAAGATGAAGAGAGGAAGTGTCAGAGAGAGAGAGAGAGAGAGAGAGAGAGAGAGAGAGAGAGAGAGAGAGAGAGGCAACGGTGGTGCAGAGCAGTGATATCACTCACCCAAGACTGACCTCTCTCAGCCTGCACAGGCTGCTCCCTCAGAGCCTCCACAGCCAGCAGCAGAGAGATGGAGAACATCCAGGAGCTGCAAATCAGGAGCGCCACTAAAAATGCAGAAGAGAGATGTTAAGAACAGCACTAAGGTAAAGAGAGAGAGAGAACGACAGACACTTACAGAATGGGAGAGAGTCATGGGGAAAGAGAGAGAGAGAGAGAGAGAGAGAGAGAGAGAGAGAACAACAAACAGAATGGAAGAGTCTTGGAGAGAGCTAGAGGGAAAGAGAGAAAGATGGAAAGTGGAAGACCAAGAGAAGGAGAGTTGTCCATGCCAAGAAAAGCACATTGAATTGAATTAAGAGAGAAAAGCTTTAGATCTGGCAGAGAAGTGGAGTGAGGAAGAGGAGGAGTGTTGCCATACCTCTCGAAGATCACAGATTCTTCGCCCGACATCCAAAACATTCTCTAGGACCCGGAAGACAAGAGAGAAGCTCAGATGACTCACCAGAGAGAGAGAGAGAGAGGACGGACAGACATTTAATTTGTAGAGCAGGTGAGAGACCGAGGCAGTTGCCATTGCTGTGGAAAAAAATATCAATCTTGATACCTCTAAATCATAATATACAGTGGCTCTCATAAAAATGGAAAAATGTAGCATTCCAGCTCAGCTTGGAGGTTCCACTTGAAAGGACGATTTCGATCATATCAGCTTTATTAGGATGTCTTATGATTTCATCCAGATGCTTTAAGTCTAAGTGAGCGTTAAAAAAGAGTGGGAGGAATTTCTAATTGGCTACCAATACTGTCTCTGCACAGGCAAAGAAAACATCCATGGCAAGATATTCCCAATGACATCATACAATATTGATTGCTGTAAATGACATCATAACAGATGACTCAATTTTGTGGTGCACTCACTTAAATAATATATATAAGTATAAATCATAGCATGATGGAACTGCATATTTTGTGTAAATAGCACAGCCACTCTCGCAGTTAACCAGTTGCAAGCCCAATGTTTCCAGGATGACAAACATTTTTTTTCTTTGGATCAGATTAGTACTAAAAGAAAGTCTGTTAGTCAGAGTGTGCAGATGGAAAGGCGAGCTTGTCACTGTGAAAGATGTTTGAGAGACGGGGATGGGAGGGCATATCAGCGGCTACCTGCCAGTACGCACCCCTCCACACCCTCACGCCCCTTCCCAGACTTCCTGCTCCTGCTCGTCATCAATCTGGGCCCGCCACAATGGCTTGTGACAGAGGCGAGGCAGGACCGCAGGGGAAGACAAACAGTCACGGACAAGCAGCTCACTTCCTCTTCCTCCTCTCCCTGCAAACCCTCATCCCCCTCTCCAAGCTGTCAGTTCTCTCTCTCTATCTCATACACACACACGTACGCACACATACGCACGTATACAGGCACATACTTCAGACATACACACATACAGACATTCACAAACATACCAGTCACCCACATCCTCTGAGTATACAAATGCCCAGGAAAAACTTATTTAGTGCCCCCTCCCAAGCCAGCCCCCCACCCCCAAAAAAAGAAAAACTCAAGACATACAGATAAATAAGGACAATAGCAACAAGATATGGGAGAAAAAGAAGCAAGATTTGGAAACTGATGGAGAAGTGAAGCTAAGGAGTGGGCTGGACAGAAAAAAAGAAACAAGGGAGAAGAGCAAGCTGGGAGGCAAATGTGTCTTGTAAAATTCCAGCTATCTGTGATCTACTTTTTTTTTTATTACAACACACTGACCGGCCGTTCTTCACTGAATGCTTATTATGCTCATTCATACACCCAGATGGATCTGGGTTGGATTAGTGGCTTTTTCGAGACTCGAACGAACGATTGGTGTAGTGCGAGTGGATTCCATGCATATGCAGAATGCTGTGGGGACATGGTTGTGGCCTCAGACTACGAAAAGCCCTCAGGGCAGCACGGGGATAGTTTACAACGCTGAGTCCGACAGGGAGACAAAACCAACAACTGAAAGCAGACGTGGAAAATGTTCTCCCAAAACATTTTGTTTACACCCTAAAAATATTTCCAAAACAACAGAAGAAGCACTGCTCAATTTAGAATAAGGGGGTGAAGGATGGCCTCTGTCATGTATTGACAGCACATGATGATTCTATATCACAGTTGCTGTAGTTCTTCTGTCTTCTCAGTGCTCAGCTACAGTATGGCTTCTCTGTCAGTGGAAGAAAAAGGATGTTTTAACACAATTATAGACTTTCTCCAAGTCAGTCCTTTGATCACGAAAAAAACTTCCCATGTGATATTTCTTTCATGGCCTTGCCACTTAGCATCTGTTACATCTAAACCCCACCAATTAACCTCACTTCATCCACTTTTCCTCCTCCCCTAACACACACACTCACGTTCACCATACCCCCAAGTCCCTCTATACCCATGCATCCTTTTACAAACCCATCCATCAAAGAAGATGAAGAAGAGAAAGGGGATAGTTTGGGCGGGGGATAAAAAAAAGAACAAAAAATGACTCAGGGACATTAATCGAAAAGGCACACTGTGTGGAGGCCTTTGCCTCAGTGCCGCCGATGCGTCCAGATGCCCCTCTGGTCCCCCCTCGGTGCTCTCGCCCCGCAATCTCAGCCCACTTCAGCTCCGTTTCAGCCACTCAGGGCGGGCTACCATTGTTTCTGCTCCCCACTTTTATTTCTTTTACCTCCAACATTTCATGTTAGACAGGCCTCATCATGTCTTTCTTTCTTTCTCTCATTCATCTTTTCTGTCTCTCTTTTTCTCTTCTTCTCATCCCCTTTTCGGGCTCCTCAGCTTTGAACTTGGAGCTGAAAACCACCTCCCATTTGAGAACCTTTAGACCTGTATGTCAAGGAGGGAAAGAGCGAGGGAGAGACCACTTAGGATTCATCTGTTCTCACCATGCTGCAATGCTTATTCTCAGAATTAGTGCTTTGGCCTGTTTATTTGGAGCGATCTTATTCACCTAAGTTTTATGTATATTTGTGTATGTGTGTGGTGTACTAACTAAACAGGTAAACAGGATACACTTTTAAGAAATATGTGGAGAAATAAAACGGTAATGGTAAAATATTTAGTAATTTTCTGTGTTTTTATTGATTTTTTTTTTTTTTTTTTTTTG